>PVJL010020635.1:0-11755 GCA_004026885.1 Lyroderma lyra
CTCTGTGGTACAGTTTGGAGAGGCGTGTCCATGTCTGGGAAGTGACGTGACCTGGTAACTGAGGCCAGGAGCAGCCATTGCACCGTTCTTCATGGGTCATGTGACTCCCACCTCCTCCTTTGTTCCTCCGAGGCTGTTGGAAGAGGAAGCTCACTTTGTGCCACTTGTGATTAACCTGAAGGCGGTGGATTCTGTGGAGTTCCAGAATTACCCAAACCCTGTGTCCCCCTGCAGTTCTCTGAGTCAACGGAGCTACGAGGAGGAGTGAAACCACCTCAGATTCTCCAGAGGAGAAGCGCGAACGCAGTTACTGTCTGAAGTGCTACACAGCCTGAACTTCTCACCACGTGGGAGGTGGGAGGTGGAAGGCACTACATCCCTGGGCCTGGAAGGGGAGCTGAAAAACGGACAGGAACCCAGACAGAGGGTGTGATTTGTTATATGCCACCTCCACTCTCGCCAAAGTCGGTCACTCCAAAAAGATGACACCACCCCCACCCCCAGTCTCGTCCTGAGTCACTCAATCACTTGACTGCTGTTCCTGACCAGTGAGAAAGGGGTCTTCACTTCCTGCTCCTCATTGATTCCTGGGTATTGCCTTGTGGTGGAGACAGGCCAAGGGACCTCATTACACAGCGCTCCCTTTTGTGGCTCTACAATTCCTTAACCCTGAATCCAGTGCCCCTTCCTGACCTGAGCATAAATGAGCCACTAACTCCCATTTGGGGACAGCTGAGGAGGCCAGAATGGGCAAGAGCTGCATCGCCCTGGTGAGATCCAGCTTCATGCCTGACCCCAGTGACCAGCTGTCCTCTTCTTTAGGACACAGAAATAGCCAGAAAGTTCCCCCGTTCTCCAGGCAGCACTAGAAGCTGCCCATATACACCTGAACAATTGTTCTCATTGCTCATTTGAGTCCCACCCTGGATCCACCCCTCATAAAGAACTAATACCTGCAGAGCTGACACATTCATTTACAGAAAAATATCTCTGAGGTTGAAATCTCCCCTTTTCTTTATGGCCACTTTACTTACGGTATTTTCTTTTCTTGCTCTCTTGTCTTTTATTGGAACACAAGTTCACATCTATAATAAAATGTATAATTCTTTAATCAGAATCAAAGACATTTCCTTCCCACGTACACAACCGGGCCCGTTTACCTTTGGGATGGACATGTGCAGATGTTAGTTGAAGCCTCAGATTTTGACTTGTGGCAGAGAGGGAGGATGTCTGCATTGCTTCATTTTTACCTGAAGCCTCGTGTCTCTCTATACCCCTCAGATTTTTTATTTGGGGAAGAACAAGTTCTCAGTACCAGATGTGTGTACATGACAGCAGAGGGGCCCAAACAGACACACGGAGACTTGCAGGTGATTCTGCAAAGAAGTTTATTGAAGGAGCACAGGTACTTCCACTCAGCAAAGCTTAGAGAGGGTTGGTGGCTGGCGATGAGGGTTGATGCTGACATCCAGGGTGCATGGTGTGTTGCGACCATGGCTGTGATTGCGGAGCATGACACAAGAGTGTGCCACAAAGTGCTGACCGAGAGCTGAGATGATCCTAATCCAGGTGAACCGGACGTCTTCTACCATTACAGGCAACAGTATAGTTCTGCGTTGCATGTCGTGGATTGTATTGGCACTGCAGGTAATTTGGTGAATTTCTTATGAGGGTGCAAGTGGTCATAGGCACTGCAACTGAGCTTCTGTGACAATTCCTGTTGCCATTTCGGCAGGTTATATTTGGGTTGTTACAGACATTAACAACGGCAATATATGATGTGTGGAGAAAAGTATTAGTGGGACTGCATGTTATGTTCCGAGAATTAGTAGCAGTACGAAAATTAACCTGCTGCATTGCCATGGTGCAGAGATGGGTGGTCATATTTATGTGCTTTATTTTAAATCTCTGCTCCGCGGTGAGCTGACTGGCTGCACCATGGAACGAAATCACCATCAGCAGAAGGAGACAGATGCGGGAATCCCACTGCATTGGAACCATGTTTCCTGTAAAAACAGATGACTCTTCAATCCTGGCCTAGTAGTGACACACCCTCTCATCTCTCACCCTGCAGGGCCCCCAGCTGTCACCGAGGTTCTATTTCCTTTCCTCTCAGCTTTCCCAAGCCTGTCATGTGTCCTGGGCACTAACTTAGGCTCAGCCCTCCCACAGTTGCTGTCCCATCAGTGGCCCTCCTGTCCCAGCTCCGGGGGCTCATTCTTACCCAGTCTCTGTGTTGTGGCTGCTGTGAGAACAGATCCAGCGGGTCGTCCTGTAGATCAGAGGCAGCTGGTCTCCTCGGGCCTGGGGACTGGACATATAGAGCAGCCCCTGTGGGCGGGACCACCAGAGCCAGGAGGCGTCTGAGTCTGGCATAGATAGAAACCAACAGGTTGGCTCGAGGCCCACTTGTGCAATGAGCCTCTTGTTTTGTCATTTGCCGATCATCGCAACCCAAGGACAGACCGTTGGTGGCTCTGTGGTAGAAGTCTAACTGCAGGCATCCTGTGAGGGCAGAGCTCTGCCAGTGGGGCTGGTCTCCATTGCTGAAACTACACACTGGCTGCAGAATGGCCATAGAGTTGATGACTCAGTGTGGGGCAGCACTGACAAACTGAAGTACAGAAAGTCAGGCCCAGGTCTCAGAACAAATAGAGCCATGAGGGCTGTCTGCACAGAATAGACCCAGGTCCCCTTCATTTGTGTGACCTCCCTGGTTCCCTGTTACCCAGACATTCTCCATCTCATCATGTCCCTGTCCTGCAAACCTCAGCTCTGAGTTGCCTGATGCTTCAAATCCTAAAAGTACATAGTGATGTCCTATGTGTGTTTGAGGTTTTTTTACTTTATTCCCTGTTTCTTCTGTATTGAATTCACTTTGTCTTGGATTCGTCCTGACCTTACCAATGCCTGCAGTTCATGTCAAGTAACAATACATATTATAATCATTTCTGCTGAGAGGAGGGTCTTTTTGTGACACCTTCCCCTGAATGAACATTGGGTGTCATGTAGCGCTACCACCCTCGGGCTCATATTCCTGTGTTCTCTTCAACTTTCTATTTCTACCAAATAGTCCATCCTAGGGAGTCACTTACTATCATGGCACATGTCATTTCCTGATATAACACAACAATCAGTGTTAATTTATAAAGGGACCATTCATGGGCATTCCATATTCCTGAGAGTATGGAATTTCAGTACATAGTTTGGAGACATGAAATTTACTCTAGGTCTTTGAAGCTGAGGAAAGTAATCAGAGATGTCTGACTGTTTCAGTGTGACAGATAGTCACACTTTGTGAATGTGATTTGATCTGGGCACTGAGGATGAAGGGTCTCACCTGGCCTCCTGGGACAAGGAAGGCTTCCAAAAGAAAGATCCTTGTGATTGTGACCTAAAGGATAAGCACATGATTACAGAGACCTGAGGGAAGAGATGAGGTCTCTAGGCTGCGGAGTTGGTGTGGGACATTGTGTGACAGGGACGTGTATGCCGTGGGGCAGACCTCACACTAAGTGATGTTAAATCTCTGGTCCAGTCTCTTGGCACAAAAGTTGATTAGATGCTTAATTTGTTTGGAGGTTGTTTGGATACAACCTCCAAACAAATTAATCCACAGCAATCTGTACTGCATTTCTACAATCTTGTTTTCTGGAAATGTAATAATCTCACTACTGATGTCTTCATATAAACATAAACACATTGGTGATTGCTCAGGTGTAGAGCTAACAGCATTGTGTCTTCAAGTTGTGTTTGACAGAAATGCATGAACATCATTGTTCATGAGGAAACACATATATTTTCATGTCTGTTGTGTAGAAAGCATTTTTACAGGTGCCGAGGGTATAAAAAGGATTAGATGTGGGTTATCCCCTGTGGTAATACCAGCCAGTTAGCAGAGCTGAGTACAGATGTCTCTGTTGATGGGCAATAGCTCAGCGGGTCTTCACTCTCTCCCTCCTCCATCCTGACTCCCAGCCTGTCTGTTCCCTCAATGATGGCACCTGCTGGCTCCTGTAGAGACCTGTGCTGTGACCATCAGGTCATTGGCAGGTGCCCTGAGAGTTAGCTCAGACAACATCCTGTCTTTCCACAGACTTGCCACTTTGTGATGGTTGGGATCAGAACACATCCTCTAAGTCTCTGTTCTAATTGGTCCTCATGTTGGTGGCCCTTGCACATTGAAAAATGCTTCCAGTGCTGGAGAATTAGTAAGTAATATACAGGCATTTCATGTTTCAGCATTTGGGAGAGGACCTGCTTGTATAAAGCAAGAGTTCCCATGAGCTTACACTAACCATAATACATCAGCTTAATTCGCTCTTTAGGTGAAAAGGCTGCTTCTCATGGGCTCTACTGGTCCTTTTGGCATGCTGTGTCCTCTTCTTAGCCAAAATCTTGGAAAATCTATTCAACGCAGTCCCCAAATTATAGTCCAAAACAATTAGGATCACGGGGAGACCATTATACTTAGAATAAGGTACCCTTCACCCCAATCCTGTGTTTTTGTCCATTTTTCATGGTTAACTTACAGATCTATCAGCAGCTTTTAACACAGTTGTCATTTCTTCCTCTTATGATGACCTAGAAAAAGATTTCTCGTGACAGAAACAGGGATAAACTGCATGGTGGGATCAGTCCTGGTGCCCTGAAGGCAGATTGTCTCTTGCTCTCTAGGACATGACTATCTCCTGGCTTGTTACCCACCTTCCAGGGTTTTCATTTTCTCAGTCTCCTGAGGAAGTCTCTCCTTTCCCCCGGCCTCTGGTTGTTGAAGCTTCCAAGGGTCGGACACTGTGCCTTTCCTCGATCTCACAGAGCCTCAGAGTGATGTGAGGTAGAATCGGGCGTTATGGACTCTGACATCCCTTTCCTTATATTCAGCAGAGCTCTGTTTTGAACTCTGGACTCATACATTCAAGTTGTTATTCAATATCTGCATATACATGTCTACTATGTGGCACAAACTCACTAAGTCCCACGGGGAAACACTGATCTTTTCTTGCCCCCTCATATTACCTCCCCAAACAGTGTCCCCATTCCAGTTGACTACAACTCAATCCTTTCAGGAATAGAAAACTATGTGAGCAATCTTGAACTCCTTTCCCCTCTTACCTCTCCCGCTAATCTATGGGGGAAGTGTGTTGTTTCTACCACCTACACCTGCCCAAATCTGACCACCTCTTGCTGCTCAGTTGCTACCAGGCAGTGAGAAATGCCATCACTTCCATTGACATGACTGCAAAGGACTCTCACTGTGCTCTTGGCTTCCCCTTCACCACCCATGGCAGCTGCAATTCTCTATTGAAAGCATAATTGATACCATGTAACTCTGCTCAGAACCCTCCAGAACATCTTCATTTCTTTCTGAATAATAGCTAAAACTATGCAACAACAACATGCCCTTACATGGTCTATCCTCTCATAGCCTTGCTTTCAAACTAACCTTCTAGTATTCTTCTACTCATTCTATTCACCCTTCTCAAGTTCCCTGACCTCTACTGTTCCCTGACACCCCAGGTTTATTCTGGCATCATGGCCACCTTATCCTGCCCCCTGATCCCATGTGTGCATGGTGACCTTCCTTATCTTTTCCTGTCTTTGCTAAAAAGACATTTTCTCAGGAGTTTAGGTTGACTCCCCTACTTTAAAATGTTAATAATGTGAAAAGGAATAAATAAAACAAGATTTTTCTAATCTAAAAACACTCTAATATTCCTTTTGCTTTAAGTACCTCTTAAGCTCCCTCCCCTTGGTGTGTCTGAAGGCCCAAACGGCTTAAGGGACAGTTAAGCCATCCTAAGCAACACAGGACTGTTATGGCTTAATGGGCAGCTTATCAGAACTCAGATGATGAAAACCACATGTGCTTTATGTCTCTTTCTCCATTTTCCTCTTTCCTGTCTCCTGGTTTACCCAACAGGCAGACGTCCCTCGCAGAGTAATAGAAGGGACTGCAGGAACTCCAACACTTATGTCTCTCAACAATACATGGCTCTACCTTTATCCTTTACCTTTCAGAACAAATAGTTCTTATTGTGTCAATAGCCGATGTCCAAGCCAAGGGTGTGAGAATGAGAATGCCTGCACTGAACTCCTGTAGCATTCTCTCCTCTTTTCATTCCACAGGGAGCAGCAGCCTCATTCTCATCATACTTTCTGGCTCCTTTAAAACACTGTTTTCTCTGTGGAGTCTCAGTTACATTTACAGTTGATCAATTGTCACAGTTTGACAGCATCTGTTTTAGATTGTTCACATGCCTTCCCCTGTCTCTTTGTCTATCTGAGGAGCTAAATGAATCTTCATGCATTCACCCCACATAGTTTCTTAATCAACTGCTCAGTGCCAGGCACTGTTCTGGGCCCAAGGCATAGAGCAATGGGTCTGAGCCATTTCATTCCACATAGTGGGCCTCAGCCTAGCCCCGCCTATTCACAATTGCATTTGAGTGGACAGTGTGACATCGGCCTGATTGGTCAGCTGTGTATACTTGGGTGTCAATTAAGTGAACAGAAGCCTCATGTCAGGGCACAGGTGCTGGAGCAGAGGTATGTATTGCTGGCATTGTCTTGGGTGCCCAAGCAAACTGCCTCCCTCTAGCCTGGCCTCAGCATAACCCCAATAGCTAGACATGTCCTGTGTTCATCCAGCCTTCTACAGTCAGGCTCTGAGGAAAATGGATCCCAAATCTAGTCTGGAAACACACTCTATCTGAACCACCTCAGGAAAGGTGTGACAGTGCTGATTCCTGAGCTCCACTCAGACCTTCTTTGTGGCAATATATCTGGGTGGGGTCCAAGAATCCAGTGTGAATATCACCCAAAGGATTTCATGGAAAGTATTAAATCACTGAGGATATAGAGTAGCATTTACTCCTAACATGTTGGAGGAGTGACTTTGTGTCTAATGTATGATCATATAAGTTATTGATACCAAAGACAGGCTTTTAATAAAGGGATTGATTTGAAAGATTCCAATGAGACTGAAATGAATTACTTTTGCCTTAAACTCTGTATGTGGAAGAAACACATGGTTTCCTTTTAAGATTGCAAGAAGTTTGCTCCCTGGCTTTTTCATTAAGCTAGAATCAGCTGAAAGTTGGAAGAACACACACAGAAAGAAAAATCATTTCTTATTACAGACTCCGTGACTTGAAAATTGCCTGAACTGGAGCAACATTTATTCTAAAAGTATTATTTTAGAGATGAAGAATAGAAAGTTACCTAGAGAAGTCAAGTTTGCACAGTCAACTGGTGGGACATGTAGATGGTATTTCGTTGAGTTTTGTCCTGGCACTTGTGTGTGTGTGTGTGTGTGTGTGTGTGTGTTTGCGTGTGTGTGTGTGTGTGTGTGTGTGTGTTTGCGTGTGTGTGTGTGTGTGTGTGTGTGTGTGTGTGTGTGTAAATGTAATGCCCCATAAACCACAAGCCTAAAATGAGCTGCACTATCTTTGGTGAAATCTGTGTGTGTGATAGAAAATTTGTGCAAGGAAATGGACAGATCTCATGAGGTGCATCATGGCTGACCATCCAAAGGAGATTGTCACAACATCTGGGCTCCAGAGAGGATAATGACAGAAGAGATTCAAGTTTCACCTCAGGTAGGAGTGTTCATAGTTTGGGAACCAACCTATTCAAACATGACCCATCTGGGATTCTGTCATTCTCTGGTCCCTGGTCATGGTGGGGGCCATCTTGACTTTATCTCCACATTCCCAGTGCCTCTCTCTGTGCTTGGGTTGTAGGAGGTGCTGATTTTGTGTAACCTGTCCGTGAAACTCAGTGCACACTCCCCTCCCTCCCCCTGGACTGCCCATGAGACCTGTAAGGAATTGGAGGAAGGCACATGGACATGAGAAAGAGTTCACCAGGCATCCAAGTCATCACTGTGCTCACCAGAAAGTGGGCTAAGCTATGAAGAAGGCAGACCATTAGCCCAGAATGTGGATATATCTTGAAGTCTGATACATAATAAACAGGAAGACCAAAGGCATTGCTTTTTAAAATTCAGTACACATGCCTTCAACAGTAGTGCTTTATGCTTTGACATAAATATTAGGTTAAGGAACACAATTGCACAGAATGAGTTATGTGTGTTGGTCATTCCAAGTCCTCTTAACAAGGAAAATGCAGAGAACTTTAGATCATGGGATCCTGAGGGCTGGCCTGCATAATTAAGCCTGCCTTAAGCAATAAGTGATAATTATGGCTTCATGAGTGAGTTCCCATATCTCAGTTGATGCAAACAAGACCTGGGTTCCCTGTACATTCCATTCCCCTCTCTTTTTAGTTTTGGCTTCATTCAGGCAGTGTCTGTGTAGGATGGTTTTAGTAAATCTAGCTCTTCACTTGTCTCTCTGGGAAATCTAGCACAAATCTACAATTGTTTCATCTCTCAGCATCCCTAGTAATATCTCTCATTGGGCCAGTGCTTGAGGACCCAAGCCTTGTGATCCTAGGAATGAGATGCAGGCATTGATTAGCTTATGCCTAGAGCTGTGCTGGAGTCAGTTCAGTCAAACTGTGGGTACAGGGTGAGTTTAAAAGAAAAAGAACAAACTTGATAGTGTTTCAGAAAGAGTGAATAAAATCAGACTCATCTCCAGAGAATAAATATTGTCTACCGTGTAACATCCTCAGGTGGTCACGGTGTCCTAGCACTTTCTCCACCACCACACCTGTTAGCCTTTACCTCTCCTATGAGGACCCCAGTGCAGGACTGGCTTGAGGGTCAGAAAATACACCTAATAATCCCGGTCCCAGCCTACATGCAGCCCCATCCACAGCACCTAGGAGGCTTTCATAAGTACGTGTTCCCATCAGGGGGATGGTGATCTTAGTCTAGGGGAATCGCTACACCCCTGAGGTGTACCAGTCAACTCCTCATTGCGGTAACACTGAACATTCAGTGCGTCACCATCAAAGTTTTTCTTAGGCCACCTCTCAGCTCTTGTCCCTCATAAGAGCTTCCACAGAGGGCACTGAAAACAAGCTCCTGGGAAGATGACTGGAAGGGACACAATGGCCAGAATACAGCCTTCTTCATAAGAAAAAAGAAATCACATGTGACTTACCTTAAAGAGAAAAAAGGAAGAAATCACGTTAATCTGGATTAGGTAAGAAATGTGTGCCACAGCGAGTCTAGGGTCCTTGTCTGCTGGAGGCTGCTGGTGCACCTGGAGCCCCTCAGCGCCTTTGTCCTTCCAGCCTTGTTCCCATGGCGAACGCCACCGGGGCCGGCAGGGGGCACAGTGTCACACGCTCCCAGGGCAAGGAGGGACCAGAGGGTGACCTCCTGCCCTTCTTAGCTGATGTGACCTGGAACTTTCCAAAACCCTTTTTGGAGCTCCAGAGGAATAGGTCAGGGGAGTATGCAGAAGAGATTTTAATATCACAAAGCAGTTCAGCTCCAAAGCACAGTGTTCTTATACTTCCTGAGTTTATTTTCAAAGCTCTGTGTCACTAACTCTTCAGGGAGAAGGGCAGAGCCAGACACACTCATGAGGGACAGCTGAGCACCACAGACTCCCCATTACCATGTGGCTGAGGTGGAGGAGAGATTGAAGAGGGTGTGGCATGAGGAAATAGCTGGAGAGACCTTTCATTTGCTGCTGAGGGATGAAGGAGATTTTCTCCACCCCTCAGCCTCCAGGTCATTGACTGTTGCATTAATATGATTGTTTCCATTTTCACTTGATGAGTTCTTCACTATTTCAACTTTCCCCTGTCAGAAATTCTGTGTTTGATATATATATAAATATAAATATAGATATTCATGAACAAATACACATATGTGGAATGTATGTACATCATGTGGTTACAATATAAATTTAAATGATAGAAAGGGGTGTCTAGTACAAAGGATGTCTTCTCTTAATGTTTGTCTATTGGGCATCTTTTTTTAGAAAAAGGTAATTATTCAAATTTTTATATCAATTCTCAATGTATACATAAATGAGACATGTAAATAAAAATATAATGAAATTAAAATGTCTGTAAATGTGGGTCTCATCCCTTTTTTAATCCTCACAGATACTAATATTTTATACACAGGATTCTTTGCATATTTCAATCCTACTAACAATGCATTTTCATCATGTTGTGTGGCATTAATGTTGGTGGTTCCATGAACCTCCTCCCCCGTAACATAACCATGGAGTTCCACTGTATGCCTAAAAAATCCTACCTGTAGGGATATTCAGTTTCAAACACTAGGGCCCCAGCAATGTCTAGATGTATAATCTGAAAAAAAACCCACCAAAATCCATGAATTTAACCATATGGCCTGTGCAGATGCCAAGGTAACTGGCATGAACTATTGCTCTTCCTAGGAGTTGCTGTTCTGAAGTTTCTACACAGGTGTGGGATGTGAGGAGCTGTGGTTTGACAACCCCACAAGCTTGCAGATGCACATGTGAGTCACTGAACCCAAGGAAGCCTGGGAAAGTAAAAATTGCCTCCACAAAATACCACCTTAGTGAAAAAACATCTCCATCTTTCTGCATATAAAGAGAATCTGGTCATTTCACACAGAAGTCAGCAGTATTGAATCAGCCCCCACTTTTTATTAAAATGGTGAGCTGAATACCTTTTTTTTGTATTTGGACACTAGGAAGGACAAGAAATTGTTTCCATCACCTTGTAGCTACCGTAGAGCCAGTTGAAAGTGACAACTTCTAAGCCCCCTGAAAGAGGAAATCATTTACATGTTTAATTTATTATTATTACTATTATTATTACTACTACTACTACTACTACTATTATTATTATTATTATTATTATTATTATTATTATTATTATTATTTGGGGGGTGATTCCATGGCTGAAAATTGAACCCAGATTGTGGTGTTGAGAGCACCAAAGCCTAGCCACTACAACACCAGGAAACACCCATTTACATATTTTTAAATGTGAAATTTATTGGGGTGACATTGTAGGAAAAGTTACATAGGTCCCAGGTGTACAATTCTACAGTGCATAGTCTATGTGTTGCATTATGAGTTCACCATCCAGAGTCAGTTCATTTTCCATCACCATATATTTGTGTCCCCTCACTCCTTTTCTACCCTTCCCCTCCTTGCCCTCAGGTAACCACTAAGCTATACAAGGGTTTTTGTTTCTTGGTTGCTTTCAGTTCCACATTCCACATATGAGTAAAGTCATATACTTCTTGTTTTTTTCTGTGTGACTTATTTCACTAAACATGATGATCTCAAGGACCATCCATTCTGTCACAAATCGCATTATTTCACCTTTTCTTATAGCTGAGTAATATTCCACGTGTATATGTGCCACAGCTTCTTTTTTTTTTCTTTAATTCATTTTTATTGTTAGACTTATTGGGGTGACATCTGTTAGCAAGGATTACATAGGTTTCAGGCATACAATTCTACAGTGCATTGTCAACTTGTTGTATAATAAGTTCACCACCTAATGTGACTTCTCTTTCCATCACCTTATATTTAGCTTCCCCCCTCCTCTCCCATCCCCTCCCCTTTCTCCCCTTCCTAACCCACTCGTCCCCAAATAAATATTAAACTATTGATTGTGTCCATAGGTTATTTGTTTGTTCATTTCTTTTTTTCTTTGCTTTCAGTTTTATATTCCGCATATGAGTGAAATCATGCAGTTCTTTGTTTTTTCTGTCTGGCTTATTTCACTAAGCATGATGATCTCCAGGTCCATCCATTTTGTCGCAAATGGCAATATTTCATCTTTTCTTACAGCTGAGTAATATTCCATTGTGTATATGTAC
>PVJL010020636.1:0-11745 GCA_004026885.1 Lyroderma lyra
ATATAAGTCCTGTAACAATGCACTGTATAGAAGAAGACATTGGTACTAAACTTATAGACCTAGGACTCAAGGAAGACTTCATGAACCGGTCCTCAAAGGCAAGGGATGTATAAGCAAAAATACATGAATGGGACTATATCAAACTCAAAAGCTTCTGCAAAGCAAAAGAAAACTTCAATTTCTTTTCACATCTTGTGTTTGCCAGATTATATGTCAGCCCCTGTGTTAAGTTTCTTCTCAGCGTTGAGGTTCGGGTTAACATACAAATTAGGGTATGTGTTGGACTAATCTTTAGGGTTATTGCTGTTTTTAGGTGGGTGGTGTCAGTTAGAGTCAGAGTTATAACTAAGGTTAGGGTTTGCGTTCAGTTAGTCATTAGAATTAGGGTTAAGATTAGGGTTATATTGACTTTTGAAGTTCGGGTTTCACTCTCAATTACTGTTATGATTTGGCTTAGTGTTATTTCTAGAATTTGGTTTAAGGGAAAGCACGGGTTATGTAATGGGTAGGTTTAGGTATGTGCTTAGTTTCTGATGAGGTTAGAAACCATGTTAGGTTCAGGTAACTAGCTATGGTTAGCATAATATTTAGGGTTAGGGTTAGGGTTAGAGTTATGTTTGAGGTTATTTTTTTAGTTTTTAATTAGGGGTTTTGTAGGTTTAAGACCAAGATAGGGGTTGTAGGGAAGCCTAGCTTTAGCTTTAGGTAGACTGTATGGTTTAGATTTTGAGTTAGGCTAAGGGTTAAAGATAAGGTTAGGTTTGATTTTATTATTAGGGTTAGGAGTAGAACAAAAGGTCCCATTGTGTTCAAGGTTAGATTTTGTGTTTAAGTTAGGTCTTTTTGTTTTATACACGGTTCAATTGAGAGGTTGGTAAGAAGTAGTGTTTTACGGTATGCTTTGATGCTGGGATTGGCTCGCAATTGGCGATAACGTTAGGATTAGTCTAAGGGCTGTGTTTAGGTTTAGGTTTACAGTTATATATTAAGGGTTATGTTTTAAGTTAAGTTTAAGGTGAGGTTTTGAGTTTGGTATGAGAGTGGGGTTAGATTTGTGTTTCCATTTAGGGGCCAGATTACACTTAGGTTGCGTTTTGAGTAAGCTTCAAGTTAGGTAAATATTAGAATGAATTTAGGTTCAGAAATGTTTTTGTGATGATGGTTAGTGTCAGTGTAGGATAAGAATAAATTGTGAGATTAGGATGAAAATTTAAAATGAATTTTTTTTCCTAAGGTTTAAGTTTGAGGTTATGTTTTTAATTAAGTATAAGGATAGTGTAGGTTCATTTTACAGTCTGGGTTTAAAGGTAAGGCTGAGTTTATGTTTAGTGTTTTGGATAGGGTTCTTGTTATGTTTCCATTTAAAGTTTGTGTTGAGGTTGTAAAGAAATTTAAGGTTACTGTTATGATTAGGCTTACCATTGTTTTATGGTTTACTTTGAAATTGGGATTAGGTTTAGTGTTCTTTGTAGGTTATACGCTGCGGTTATGGTTGGTGCACGATGTAGTGAAGGGGTTGGATGAGGGTTTGAGTGAAGTGTGAAGTTCGATTTTGTGTTGAAATTAGTTTTAAGTTTCAGGTGTATGTATAGGTTTAGGACTCCCATTGAGCTTAGGTTTGGGGTAAGTGTGAACCTTTCAATTAGGATTGTGATTAGAGATAAGGTTAGTTGTGAGGTTAAGTTTACGATAAGGTGCTGTTTAGGGTGAGGGCCAAGATGATGCTGACGCCCAGGGTTAGGATTAAGGTTACCCTTAGGGATTTTGGTTATGTTCATGGTTCATGTTCCAAGTAGATTTTGTTTTAGGTTTAGGGTTAGGGTTTGCTTTGACTCCAAGGTAAGGGTGTAAATTAGGATTGAATTCATGGTTAATGTTAGAGAATAGGCCAGGTTTCGGGTTAGACTTAAAGCTAAGGATAAGTTTAAGATTCCATTATGAGTTCCTTTGAAATTTAGGGTAAGATTTGGGTTTAGGGTTCAATTATGACTAAGTTTAGTGTTAGGTTTGTCATTGAGTTAGGTATTGTGTTTGGGATAGTTTTAATACTTATTCATTTTTTTATTAATTTTTTCCACAACATTGGCATTGGAGATAATCAAAAGTGTTTTTCAAATTTCCATTTACCTAGAAGCACCAATGGGGCCTGAACTCACATAGTCTATTCAAATGCTCATCATAGATCTCACTACTCAGTCTTCTCTCAGTTTTTCAAGAATAACTTCTCCACTCGCAAATCTCTTTACAGTTATCAGATCAGGATTGAGAGGTTGACTTCCCATCAAGATACCAAACAAATATTCCAGCACTTTCTTCCTTCCTCCCCGAGGACAAAGGACAATCACCTAAGAAATGCATAATAATGCGCATGAATCTCTTTTTCCCATTATCTCAAGGTTCCATTCTGTATTTTAGTTGTGTAAGAGTATTTCTGAAATACTTACTATAATTCTGAGTAGAATACAAATCATAAATAAAAGAAATACCAGAGGCTTCTATTTTAAATATTCTAGAAGGCATGCATGCATAATCACTCTAGTATTTTGAACAGTCAATTGTAAATCATAATCAAAGTGCATTGTGTGCTTGCTGTCGCCACCCCCTGCCGCCTCCCTACTTCACTTAGGAAAACACTTCAGTGGTGTGAGTACAGTTAAAGGAGGGGATGCCATTCCTAAATATACGCTCACCTATCTCACAGAACATACAGAGAGACAGTAAGTTGTGTTCATGTTATACACAACTAAAATTCCTCCGCAAGATAACGGCTGACTGTTCATCATGTATTATGGTCCCAGCCACTCAACCACTAAGTATAGGGTAAAACAGACACAAGTCCGAACGTACTTGACCAGAACAAACCACCCTTTTACTCTGATTTATCTGGGATCAAGCAATGC
Source organism: Lyroderma lyra (assembly GCA_004026885.1). NCBI lineage: Eukaryota > Metazoa > Chordata > Mammalia > Chiroptera > Megadermatidae > Lyroderma > Lyroderma lyra. The sequence continues at coordinate 2,901 of PVJL010020636.1, forward strand.
CTAGAAATAGGTATGAAGTGATGCATGAAAATTATCCATTTGAAATCCTCAGTACCCTGATTAGAGCAGAGGCTTGGAGAGGCGGTCTGGCGCCAACAGGATCGCACTTTGGCCTCCGGATCCCAGGCTGATGCAGGCAGACAGCCCTTGCAGGGAGCACCCACCCTCCTTGATGGAAAGAGGAAGGCGCCTGGGACCTATAATCAGAACATTGGCTGACCGGGACGTCACAGTTGCAGGGCCAGCCAATTGGGGACCTGAGGTGTATCAAGGGCTATGATATCTTGTGACCCCAGATCCAATCAGGAGACAATAGAACTGTCATGATTGTGAGTTACATAATGCGATGCAGTGGGGATCTGTGACCCTGGGAGAGGTATAGAGGTAAGTTTAGGACTTGTGTTAAGGATGAGATTCTGCGCAGCTTCAGCGTTGGTGTTAACCTTTGAGTTAGCTTTGAGGTTAGAGGTTTGGTTAAAATTTTGGTTAGTGTTCGGGGTATGTAAAGATGGGGGTGAGAGGTATGTGTACTATTGTGGTTATGATTAGTGTAAGCATCCTTCCTTGAGTTAGCCTATGTGTTAGGTTTCAGGTGAGGTTCAGGGGAAGAGTTTGGGTTGGGTTAGAAGAAGCTTTGAGGTTATGGTATTAAGAACACTGAAATGAGAACTCTGGGTAGAAGGGCTATTGATAGAGTGAGGTAAAGTTTGAGGATAGAGTTAAGTTTTTCGTTAGGCATATAATTGGGTTACGGTTTGGGTGAGTTAATGATTAGGGGTAGTTATATACTTAGGCTTCGATTTACCTTTGATGTTGGAGTTAGGTTTTAAGATAAGGTAGGAGAAGGGCCGGTTTAATGATGCGGTGCAGATTTCGGTTTATGATTCCGTTTTTAGGATTAGGGTGAGATTTATCTTGGATGTCAGTGTTGCTTTTCCATTCGAGTTGGGGTTGGGTTTCCAGAAAAAGCGAGTATCAGTTCCTTTCAGGTATAGTGTTATAGGAAGGCTCAGGTTTTCCACTAGGGCTCGGTTTAACGTTAGATTTGAGTTTAGGATTATTTCTTGAGTATATTAAGAGATTTAGAGTTAGGGTTCAGTTTATATTAATGCTGAGGGTTCTGTTTTAAATTAGGCTTGGATTTGGTGTTGAATTAGGTTTTGGGTTTCTTTGTAATTTAGGCCAGATTTATATTTTGGGTTTTTTGTTTATGTATTAAATTGATGACAGTGACATTGATTAGTAACATTACATTTCCTGTGTGCATTTCTACAATATATAATTCATATTCATATATTGCATTGTGCGTTCAGCACCCAGAGTCACTTCTTCCTTCCCCCTATATTTGACCCACCCCTTTCCTCTTCTCCCAACTCTCTGTTTCCTTACTTTCTTGCAACCACTAATGTGCTCTCTGTATTTATGAGTTTTTGGATTTTTCTTTGTTGCTTTCATTTTTACATTCCAAGTATGAGTGAAGTTCTATGGTTCCGAGCTACATCTATTTGATTTATTTCCCTTAGCATGGTAATCTCCAGACCCATCCATGTTGTCACAATCGGCAGTGTTTCATCTTTATTTCTGGGCGAGTAGTGTTTCAATGGATGTTAGTACCACATCTCCTGCATCCAATCAATTGTTGAAGAACATGTTCGTTGTTGATATGTCTTGACCACCATAACCTGTACTGCAAGGAACACAGGGGTACGTATATCTCTATGAGTACATGTTTTCAGATTTGGATTGTGGATACCCAGAGAAGGGATTGCTTGGTTGTATGGTATATTTATTCTTAACATTCTGGGGAACCTCTGTACTGTTTTCCATCGTTGCTGCCAGTTGACATGCTCACCTGCAGCACATGAGAGTTCTTTATTCCCACAGCCTCTCCAACACTTGTTATTACTTGTCTTGTGGATCATAGCCTTTCTATTAATAACAGGTATGAAGTGGTAGTTCATGGCATTTCTCTAATATCCAGTGTACTTAAACATTTTGTATGTATCTCTTGGTTGTTTGATTAATCTGTCTTCTTGGGGAAAGTGTCTGTCCAAGTCCTGTGCCCATGTGTTCATGGGATTGTTTGTTTGTCTGTTGTTGAGTTCTAGGTGTTCTTTATATAGTTTAGGTTTTAACCCCCTTTCAGTCATTGCTTGCAAATGTCTTCTCCCACTCTCTCGGTAGCCATTTTCCTTCTTGATGGTTTCTTTGGCTGTGCAGAAGCTTTTACATTGGGTACAGTCCCATTCAATTCTTTTGACTTTTACTTCCCTTGCCTTTGAGGTAACATTCATCAAACTCTTTCTGAAGCAAGGTCTACAGGTTTGGGACCTATGCTATCTTCTATGCAATTTATCATTATTGGTAGCAAGTTTAGATCTTTGGTGTAGTTTTATTTAATTTTGGTATATGTTGAAAAGTGTTAGTCTAGTTTCATTCTTTTGCATGTGATATTCTCTATACCCTAGCACCGTTTATGTAAAATGGATTCTTTCCTTCATGTTATATTTTTGGCTTTCCATTAAAAACAATCTTCACATATATATGTGGGATTTCAGTATTTCTTCATTGGTTTGTGTGTGCCTATAATTCTCCCAATTCCCTGCTGCTTATATTATTGTCATTGTGTGTTATAGATTGAAATCAAAGAGTGTGAAACCTTTACTATTATTGTTTTTTTCCTTCGGATGCCTGTGATTATTTCGGGTCTCTTTAGATTCCATACAAATCTGTTGATGTTTTTCTTGAAATTTTTCAAAAAACTGTCATTGGAATTTTGATGGGAATGGCAATAAATCTGTTCATTGCTTTGTGAAACATGACCATTTCAATGAGGTACATTCGTCCCATTTATGAATATAAAATCGCCGCATTTCTTTGTGCCTTCTTCAATTCCTTCTTTTTCAGCATTTATTTATTTATTTATTTATTTCTATTCATTTTTATTGATAGACTTATTGGTGTGACATCTGCTAGCAAGGATTTCATAGGTTTCAGGCTTACAATTCTACTGTGCATTGTCATCTTGATGTATAATCAGTTCACCACCTAATGCGATGTCTCTTTACATCACCTTATATTTAGCTTTGACCCCTCCTCTCCCAGCTCCTCCGTTTTTTCCACTCCCTAACGCACTCATCCCCAATTAATCATTAAATTATTTATTGTGTCCATGGGTTATTTGTTTGTTCATTTCGTTTTTTCTTTGCTTTCTATTTTATATTCCACATATGAGTGAAGTCATAGAGTTCTTTGATTTTTCTGTGTGGCTTATTTTCCTAAGCATGATGATCTTTAGGTCCATCCGTGGTGTTGCAAATGACAATAGTTTATCTTTAATTATCTGACTAATATTCCATCAAAAATTAACTCAAAATAGTTTAAAGACTTTGATATAAGACCTGTAACAATACAGTGTATAGAAGAAGACATTGGTACTAAACTTATAGACCTAGTACTCAAGGAAGACTTCATGACACGGTTTTCAAAGGCAAGGGAAGTATAAGCAAAAATAAATGAATGGGACCATATCAAACTCCAAAGCTTCTGCAAAGCAAAAGAAAACTTCAATTTCTTTGAACCGGTCCATCCGTGTTGTTACAAATGACAATATTTCATCTTTTCTTATAGCTGAGTAATATTCCATCAAAAATTAACTCAAAATAGATTAAAGACCTTCATATAAGATCTGTAACAATACAATGTATAGAAGAAGACATTGGTACTATACTTATAAACCTAGGACTCAAAGAAGTCTTCATGACCCGGTCCTCAAAGGCAAGGGAAGTATAAGCAAAAATAAATGAATGGGGGTATATCAAACTCAAAAGCTTCTGCAAAGCAAAAGAAAACTTCAATTTCTTCTAACATCTTGTGTTTGTCAGAGTATAAGTCCCTCAGCCCCTGTGTTAAGTTTCTTCTCAGCTTTGAGGTTAGGGTTAACATACAAATTAGGGTATGTGTTGGACTGTTCTTTAGGGTTATTGCTTTTTTTAGGTGGGTGGTATCAGTTAGAGTCAGAGTTATAACTAAGGTAAGGGTTAGCGTTCAGTTGGTCATTATAATTAGGGTTAAGATTAGGGTTATATTGACTTTTGCAGTTCGGGTTTCACTCTCAATTACTGTTATGATTAGGCTTAGTATTATTTCTAGAATTTGGTTTAAGGGAAAGCACGGGTTATGTAATGGGTAGGTTTAGGTATGTGCTTAGTTTCTGATGAGGTTAGAAACCATGTTAGGTTCAGGTAACTAGCTATGGTTAGCATAATATATAGGGTTAGGGTTAATGTTACGGTTAGGTTTGAGGTTAATTTTTTAGTTTATAATTAGGGGTGGCGTAGGTTTAAGACCAAGATAGGGGCTGTAGGGAAGCCTAGCTTTAGCTTTAGGTAGACGTTATGGTTTAGGTTTTGAGTTAGGCTAAGGTTAAAGATAAGGTTAAGTTTGATTTTATTATTAGGGTTAGCAATAGAACAAAAGGCCCGACTGTGTTTAAGGTTAGATTTTGTCTTTAAGTTTAGGTCTTTTTGTTTTATTCATGGTTCAATTGAGAGTTTGGTAAGAAGTAGTGTTTAACGATAAGCTTTGAGGCAGGGATTGGCTCTGAATTTGGGATAAAGTTAGGGTTAGATTAAGGGCTTTGATTAGGGTTAGGTTTACAGTTATATATTAAGGGTTATGTTTTAAGTTAAGTTTAAGTTGAGGTTTTGAGTTTGGTATGAGAGTGGGGTTAGATTTGTTTTTCCATTTAGGGGCAAGATTACACTTAGGATTATGTTTTCCGTAAGCTTCAAGTTAGATAAATGTTAGAATGTGTTTATGTTCAGAACAGATTTTGTGATGATAGTTAGTGTTAGTGTAGGATAAGAATAAATTGTGAGATTAGGATGAAAATTTAAAATGAAATTTTTTTTTACTAAGGTTTAGGTTTGAGGTTATGTTTTTAATTAAGTATAAAGATAGTGTTAGGTTCATTTTACAGTCTAGGTTTAGGGGTAAGGCTGAGTTTATGACTATCGTTATGGATAGGGTTCTTGTTATGTTTCCATTTAAAGTTTGGGTTGAGGTTGTGATTAAATTTAAGCTTACTGTTAAGATTAGGCTAATGATTGTTTTATGGTTTACTTTGAAATTGGGATTAGGTTTAGTGTTCTTTGTAGGTTATATGCTGGGGTTATGGTTGGTGCACGATGTAGTGAAGGGGTAGGATAAGGGTTAGAGTGAGGTGTGAAGTTCGATTCTGGGTTAAAATTACTTTTAAGTTTCAGGTATAGGTTTAGGACTCCCATTAAGCTTAGGTTTTGGGTAAGTGTGAACTTTTCAATTAGAATTGTGATTAGAGATAAATTTAGTTGTGAGGTTAAGTTTACAATCAGGTGCTGGTTAGGGTGAGGGCCAAGATGATGTTGATGCACAGGGTTAGGTTTAGGGTTATACTTAGGGATTTTGGTTATGTTCATGGTTCATGTTCCAAGTAGATTTTGTTTTAGGTTTAGGGTTAGGGTTTGCTTTGACTCCAGGGTAAGGGTGTAAATTAGGATTGAGTTCAAGGTTAATGTTAGAGAATAGGCCAGTTGTAGGGATAGACTTAAAGCTAGGGATAAGGTTAAGATTCCATTATGAGTTCCTTTGAGACCTAGGGTAAGGTTTGGGTTTAGGGTTCACTTATGACTAAGATTAGTGTTAGGTTCGTCATTGAATTAGGTATTGTGTTTGGGATAGTTTTAATACTGATTTCTTTTATTTTTAATTTTTGCCACCACATTGGCATTTGAGATCATCAAAATGGTTTTTCAACTTTCCATTTACCTAGAAGCAGCAATGGGGCCTGAACACACATAGTCTATTCAAATGCTCATCATAGATCTCACTACTCAGTCTTCTCTCAGGTTTTCAAGAATTACTTCTCAACTCCCAAATCTCTTTAAAGTTATCAGATCAGGATTGAGAGGATGACTTCCCATCAAGATACCAAACACAAATGCCAGCACTTTCTTCCTTCCTCCCCGACCACAAAGGACAATCACCTATGAAATGCATAATAATGTGCATGAATTTCTTTTTCCCATTATCTCAAGTTTCCATTCTGTATTTTGGTTGTGTAAGAGTATTTCTGAAATACTTACTATAATTCTGAGTAGAATACAAATCATAAATAAAGAAAAATACCAGAGGCTTCTATTTTAAATATTCTAGAAGGCATGCGCACACAATCACTCTAGTATTTTGAACAGTCAATTGTAAATCATTATCAAAGTGCATTGTGTGCTTGCTCTCCCCACTCCCTGCCACCTCACTTCTTCACTTAGGAAAACAGTTCAGTGGTGTGAGTACAGTTAAAGGAGGGGTTGCCCCTGCTAAGTATACGCTCACCTATCTCACAGAACATACAGAGAGACCATAAGTTGAGTTCATGTTATACACACCTAAAATTCCTCCGCAAGAGAACGGCAGCCTCTTCATCATTTTTTATGGTCCCAGCCACACAACCAGTAAGTATAGGGTAAAACAGACATAAAGTACGTACATAATTGACCAGAACAAACCACCCTTTTACTCTGATTTATCTGGGATCAAGCAATGCCTTGAAATATGTATGAAGTGATGCATCAAAATTATCCATTAGAAAACCTCAGTAGCCTGGTGAGTGCAGAGGCTAGGAGAGGCGGTTTGGCGCCAACAGGAGCGCCCTTGGGCCACCGGATCCCAGGCTGATGCAGGCAGACAGCTTTTGCAGGGGGCACCCACCCTCTTCGATTGAAAGAGGAAGGCGCCAGGGACCTATAATCAGAACATTGGCTGACCGCGACGGCACAGTTGCAGGGCCGGCCAATGGGACCACGAGGATGAATCAAGGGCTATGATATCTTGCGGCCCCAGAACCAATCATGAGACAATAGAACTGTCATGATTGTGAGTTCCATCATGCGATGCACTGGCGAGCTGTGACCCAGGGAGAAGTTTAGGGGTAAGTTTACGACTTGTGGTAAGGATGAGGTTTTGCGCAGCTTCAGCTTTGGTGTTAGCCTTAGAGTTAGCTTTGAGGTCAAAGGTTTTCTAAAGTTTTGGTTAGTGTTCAGGGTATGTAAAGTTGGGGGTGAGAGGTATGTGTATTGTTGTGGTTATGATTAGTGTTAATATCCATCTTTGAGTTAGGCTATGTGTTAGTTTTCAGGTTAGGTACAGGGCTAGAGTTTGGATTGGTTTAGAAGAAGTTTTGAGGTTATAGTATTAAGAACATTGAAATGAGAACTCTGGGTAGAACGGCCATTGATAGAGTGAGGTAAAGTTTGAGGAGAGATTTAGGTTTTTCGTTAGGCATATCCTTGGGTTAGGGTTTGGGTGAGTTAATGTTTAGGGGTTGTTATATACTGAGGCTACGTATTACCTTTGAGGTTGGAGTTAGGTTTTAAGATAGGGTAGGAGAAGGGCCGGTTTAATGATGCGGTGCAGATTTCAGTTTATGATTCGGTTTTTAGGATTAGGGTGAGATTTAGCTTGGAGATAAGGGTTGGTTTTCCATTCGAGTTAGGGTTGGGTTTCCAGTAAAAGGGAGTATGGGTTCCTTTCAGGGATAGTGTTATAGGAAGGCTTAGGTTTTCACTAGGGCTCGGTTTAGCGTTAGATTTCAGTTTAGGATTATTTCTTCAGTATATTATGAGATTTAGAGTTAGGGTTAAGTTTATAGTAAAGCTGAGGGTTCTGTTTTAATTTAGGTTTGGATTTGGTGTTGGATTAGGTTTGGGGTATCTTTGTAATTTAGGCCAGGATTATGGTGTGGGTTTTTTATTTATGTATTAAATTAATGACAGTGACATTGTTTAGTAACATTACATTTCCAGTGTGCATTTCTATAATACATAATTCATATTCATATATTGTATTGTGCGTTCAGCACCCAGAGTCCCTACTTTCTTCCGCCTATATTTGACCCACCCCTTTCTTCTTCTACCACCTCTCTTTTCCCTTACTTTCTTGCAACCACTAATGTGTTGTCTGAACTTATGTGTTTTTGGATTTTTCTTCGTTGCTTTCATTTTTACATCCCAAGAAGGAGTGAAGTTCTATGGTTCCGACCTATTTCTCTTTGATTTATTTCCCTTACCATGGTAATCTCCAGACCCATGCATGTTGTCACAATCGGCAGTGATTCATCTTTATTTCTGGGCGAGTAGTGGTTCACTGGGTGTTTGAGGCACATCTCATGCATCCAATCAATTATTGAGGAACATGTTGGTTGTTGATATGTCTTGACCACCATAACTTGTACTGCAAGGAACACAGGGGTACGTATATCTCTATGAGTACATGTTTTCAGATTTGGAGGGTGGTTACCAAGAGAAGGGATTGCTTGGTTGTATGGTATATTTATTCTTAACATTCTGGGGTACCTCTGTACTGTTTTCCATCATTGCTGCCAATTGACATGCCCACCTGCAGCATAAGACAGTTCTTTATTCCCAAAGCCTCTCCAATACTCGTTATTACTTGTCTTGTGCATCATAGCCTTTCTATTAATGACAGGTATGAAGTGGTAGTTCATGGCATTTCTCTAATAGCCAGTGCACTTAAACAATTTGGATGTATCTCTTGGGTGTTTGATTAATCTGTCTAATTGGGGAAAGTGTCGGTCCAAGTCCTGTGCCCATGTGTTCATGGGACTGTTTGTTTGTCTGTTGTTGAGTTCTAGGAGTTCTTTATATAGTTTAGGTTTTAACCCCCTTTCAGTCATTGCTTGCAAATGTCTTCTACCACTCTGTCGGTAGCCTTTTTGTTTCTTGATGGTTTCTTTGGCTATGCAGAAGCTTTTACGTTGGGTACAGTCCCATTCATTTCTTTTGACTTT
>PVJL010020637.1:0-11740 GCA_004026885.1 Lyroderma lyra
AATAGGTATAGAAGGAAAGTATCTCAACATAATAAAGGCCATATATGAGAGACCCTCGGCTAACATCATACTGAATGGGGAAAAGCTGAAACCTATTCCCCTCAAATCAGGAACAAGACAGGGATGCCCCCTGTCACCACTGTTATTTAATATAGTACTGGAAGTTCTAGCCACGGCAATCAGGCAAGAGAAAGGAATCCAAGTTATCCAAATTGGGAAAGAAGAGGTCAAATTGTCACTATTTAAGGATGACATGATACATTATATAAAAAATTCCAAAGCCTCCACCAGGAAACTATTAGAAACAATTAACGAGTATAGTAAAGTTGCAGGATACAAAATCAATGTACAAAAATCAACCGCATTCCATTATACAAACAATGAATCCACAGCAAAAGAAATGAGGGAGTCAATTCCTTTTGCTATCACAACAAAAAGAATGAAATACCTGGGAATTAACTTAACAAAGAATGTGACAGACTTATACACAGAGAACTATAAGACACTTTTGAAAGAAATTGAAACAGACTTTAAGAGGTGGAGAAATATCCCCTGTTCATGGATAGGAAGACTTAATATTGTTAAAATGGCTATTCTGCCCAAAGCAATCTACAGATTTAATGCAATACCCATCAAAATCCCACAATCATACTTTCGTGAAATAGAAAAAAGAATTATTAGATTTATATGGATCCATAGAATACCTCGAGTTGCCAAAGCATTACTACATAAAAAGAATAAGGCTGGTGGCATTACACTTCCTGACTTCTATTTATATTACCAAGCATCAATAGTCAAAACAGCTTGGTACTGGCAGAAGAACAGATATAGAGACCAATGGAATAGAACTGAAAACCCAGAAATAAACCCACAAATATATGAATAAATAATTTTCGATAAAGTAGCAAAAAACATACAATAGGGAAAAGACAGCCTCTTTAGTATGTGGTGCTGGGAAAACTGGAAAAACATATGCAAAAGAATGAACCTGAGCTGTGAACTCTCTCCATATACAAAAATTAACTCAAAATGGATTAAAGGCCTCCATATAAGACCTGCAACAATAAACTGTATAGAAGAAGACATAGGTACTAAACTTATAGACCTAGGACTCAAGGAAGACTTCATGAACCTGTCCTCAAAGGCAAGGGAAGTAAAAACAAAAGTAAATGAATGGGACTATATCAAACTAAAAAGCTTCTGCACAGCAAAAGAAACCATCAACAAGGCAAAGAGATAGCCAACTGAATGGGAGAAAATATTTGCCAATAACGCATCAGATAAGAGTCTAATATCTAAAATATATAAAGAACTAATAAGACTTAACAACAAAAAAACAAACAACCCAATTAAAAAGTGGGCAGAAGAACTAAACAGACACCTCTCCCACGAAGAAATATAAATGGCCAACAGACGTATGAAAAAATGCTCATCCTCATTAGCTATCAGGGAAATGGAAATCAAAACCACAATGAGATAACACCTCACACCGGTGAGAATGGCTATTATCAACAAGACAAGGAATAATAAGTGCTGGAGAGGATGTGGAGAAAAAGGAACTCTGGTACACTGCTGGTGGGAGTGCAAACTGGTACAACCACTGTGGAAGGCAGTGTGGAGGGTCCTCAGAAAATTGGGAATGGAGCTACCATTTGACCCAACAATCCCCCTTTTGGGGATCTACCCAAGGACCTTGAAAACCTTTGTCCGCAAAGACTTATGTACTCCAATGTTCATTGCAGCGCTGTTCACAGTGGCCAAAACATGGAAACAACAAAAGTGCCCTGAGACAGATGACTGGATAAAGAAGCTGTGGTACATTTACACAATGGAATATTACTCAGCTGTAAGAAAAGATGAAATATTGCCATTTGCAACAAAATGGATGAACCTGGAGATCATCATGCTAAGTGAAATAAGCCAGACAGGAAAAACAAAGAACTGCATGACTTCACTCATATGTGGAATATAAAACTGAAAGCAAAGAAAAAAAGGAAATGAACAAACAACCCATGGACACAATCAATAGTTTAAGGTTTATTTGGGGACAAGTGGGTTAGGGAGGGGAGAAAGGGGAGGGGGTGGGAGAGGAGGGGGGGAAGCTAAATATAACGTGATGGAAAGAGAAGTCACATTAGGTGGTGAACTTATTATACATCAAGTTGACAATGCACTGTAGAATTGTATGCCTGAAACCTATATAATCCTTGCTAAGAGATGTCACCCCAATAAGTCTAACAATAAAAATGAATTAAAAAATATCCATGAAATTAACATTATCATGATAGACTCATCTTCTCTAGCATTTATCCTTACAATCCAATACATGGGGCCATCTCATATCTCACTCTTAAAGTAAACCTGCATGCTATATGTATAGCACTTTTCAGAAAGTAAGCTGTCTTCTCTGTAAGAGACTGCTTTTGTTTTTAAACCATAAAATTGCCACTCTTCTCTGAAAACACAGTACTTTGATTTCTCTTATTAAGGAAAACTTAGAAAAATATAAAGTATGTATTCTCTTTGAGATGAGCTGTCTGATGTGTTTTAAGATAAAACCTAAAATCTGAAATCCATTAAATAAAATATTGAATAATTAAACATTATAAAATTTTAAAGCTTTTGTCTTACCTAGATACAGTTCAGGGATTGAAAAGATAACTACAGACTGCATAGCATATTTTCAAATTATTTCTCTGTAAAGTAATATATCCTGACTTATATGAAAAACTTCATATATTATGCAAGAGCCCTGAACATTCATCCATAGAGCCCAGCTCAGGGGCATAAAGTTGTGGTGAAGGGAAAAAAACATTTATTTTTCAGAATCACAGTATCCTTTCTGTACAAATCTATGCCCAGGCCCTTACCTACCCTTCTACCCCTGAACATACATTAATTCTTAATACCAGACTCTGAGAAAATGAGTCAGATATGCTCAGCATATATCATCAATATTTGTCAGGTATAAAATTATACAGATGTTTGTAGCTGTTTCTATTTTTACCTCTCCTTCATGTAAAAGTGTGATTATATCCAATGTGATTTGTGAGGATTTTCCAAACATGGCTTAAGAAATGTATTTGAAAAGAGAGCCTTAGACACAAATATAAGCCTCACATGGTGAGAACAAACAATATTTAAGCCTGCTAATTCTTTTTAAATGCTCATATAAAAGTGGTCATAAGTGTGCTTAAAAGTCATATTTTGGAACCATATTTAAAAGAACGTTGAGATCAATATGTTACTTAATATCAAATTGTAGATGCAGATTTGTCAATCATGGATATTTTAATGTTTTTGGATTAGGAAACTATTTGGACCTACAACAAATCCCTTATAATATTTAACTGTATATTTATAAGATTCCAGATTTACTCTTATGCTTGAAAAGATTGTGTGTTCCTTTGGCAACGTGTCCCATGACCCACGTGCATCACCATCCCAGAGTCACAAAATACATGTAGTCAAGTGAAGACACATCTAGTGAGGGCTTGGAAAGACCAGGGCAGCCTGACTCAATTCCTCTCTTGTTATAAGAAACAGGCAGACCCACAGGCAGATTTTTTTTCAATCTCCAAGGTAAAACCCTCTCCTGGGATGTAGAGTTCACAGCAATTCTCACACATGGCTAAGTTCTCTGGAGAAAGCAAAACTGTGCTCTGAAAGATTAGACTGCTCAGTTTTCCCCCGTACCATGTGACAGCCCTTCAAGTTCAGTGTCTCAGATGCCAGTCAGAGGTTTGTGGAATGGTTGTAAATGCATGTGACAAACTGAAACTGATTCTTCTTGTGCTCAGGTGTCTTGTCCCAGGTGGAGGTGCAGAAATCTGGCCCAGGACTGGTAGAGCCCTCGCAAACTCTCTCCCTTACCTGTGCTGTCTTTGGATTTTTCATTATAACCAGTGGTTACTACAGGTATCGAATCTGTCAGTTTCTAGGAAAGTGACTGTTGTAGCTTGGGAACATTAAATAAAATGAGAACACATACTACCACACATCACACAAATACCTGCATCTCTATATTCTAAGAACAAATTCAAGAACCTATTCTCTCTGCAGCTGAACTATATGACAACTGAAGGCAGAGATGTATATTACTGTGCAAATGAGAAATCAGTGTGAGCCCAAACGCAAACCTTCCTGCAGAGAGACAGAAGAAGCTGGGCTTCAGGGAGAGCACAGTTTTCCAAGTGTTACACAGGGCATTCATGTGGAGTTCAGGACATGCCAAGAAGCACTCAAGAAAACAAAAAGGCTCTAAAGAACTTCCTGGGGTCAATTAGGACTACCAGCTGGTGTAGTCCTACTTACCAGAAATAACCCAACACACACTAGGAGGTGTCTAGGGTCACCAGTTAAATTAATATATAGCTTCAAATTTAAAAATATGGACTAATTTTGTATCTTATGAAGCAGTTTTAATGAAATATGTAAAGATTATTTACAACAACGCAAATAATACAAACAACAATATATAACATCTAACGTCAATAATGAGGCGTTGCTAATGAAGTTACTTCGACCAAGGTAAAGTCTATATGCTTAAAGGGAGTAGAAAATTGGTAAGCACTGTCTCTTATTTTGACATAAACACACCAAAAAAAAAGGTGACATCAAAATATCATTCTACTTAAAATATGTTTGTAAGTAATTGACAACTGTGAATATATTTAATCTGTTTTGTGTCAGATTGTATCTGGTCATAATGCTAACCACTTTAATAATTATGACAAATACCCAAAAGTTTAAAAAAATTTGATCTATTCAACCAGTTCAGCATTCACTCTTATACTCAGAATAATAAAACTTCTCTTTGATCTTTTTTAATAAACCTACACCAGTGGCTCCCCCATCCCAGATTCAGACATCCTAAGAATTCAAATACAGTAATCCTACTGTGACCCCAAAAGCACAATGAGATCCGTCCCTCTCCAGTTATAAAGAACAGGTTGCCCCACATGCAATTGTGTTTTAAGGCTCCAGGGTAAAACCTTGTTATTGGCTGTACAGGTCACTGATCTCTCCTCATCAAAGGCTGAGGTCTCTAGGAAAGTCAGAGCTGTGGTCCAGAAAATGAGACTGTTGGATTATCTCCTGTGCCTTGTGAGAGCTCCTTGAAGTGATAATTTAAGATATCAGACAAAGGTTAATGGGATGGCTGTGACTGCATATGACTGAGATGTAATGATTCTTTTTGTCTCCAGGATTTCTGTCCCAAGTGCTACTGCAGAATTGGGGCCCAGGACTGGTAAGGCCCTCACAGATATTCTCCCTCAAGTGCACTGTCTCTGGTTACTTTAACACCAGTAGTGTCACTGTAACTATAATCTGCAGCCCCTATGGAAGGAGCTGGAGTTGATGGGGTTCATTCATAATAGAGGTAGCACTCACTCCAGCCACATCAAGAGCCACATCTCCATCTCTAGAGACACATTAAAAAACCAGCTCTCCTGCAACTGAACTCTGAGACCACTTAGGACATGGCCATGTATTAGTGTGTGAGACAGTGAGGGGAAGTCAGTGTAAGCCCAGACACAAATCTCATGTAGAAAAGTTAAAGGGCTGGGCATTCCCAGGACACCAAGGGGTGATCAGAACATGAGGGGCCCCTGAGGAACCATGAGAATGTGCTCAGGTCATCTCAGAGTGCATGTGACACTAGAGCTCAGGAAGGAGACTAAGGGCAGGTGCAACAGAAAAAAAACTTGTCATTGAGATGTAGTGTCCCATCACCATATAAAGTCTCCTTATTTTAAATAACATTTAACCACAAAAGACCATCAGTTGCATTTATTCTAAACCCTGACATAGTGTATAAACACTTCAAACACATTAAATATTTCACAGTTTACATTTTACAACTGAACAGGGCCTGCATATGGCTGATACTGTGCAATAAATTCTCAGAATGTAGGGCACTGTCTTGGTTGTCTTCTTCATCCTCAGGCAAAATTACAGTAATAATAATAATGATGATAATAATAATAATGAGGAAAAGAAGGAGGAGGAGAAAGGAACAGGAAGTGGAGGAGGAAAAGAGAAAATTTCACATTTTCTTGTTTATTATTAGGAAAGGGAAAGATATTTTAAAAAAAGACATCATAATCTGAATTAAAAATTAGAACTTTCATATTATTTCCCCAAACTACATTTTCACCTCTAAGTCTTTAGAAATTGTGGTCCCCAGGCTTAATCCTCAACCCCACATAGAGCTTCACTTCCTCAGGAGAAAAACAAAGAGGGGAAAGACTCATAAGTCCTTAGGTGTAGTATCCTGGTGCCTCACTTGAATTTCCCCAGTGGTGTAGCTATCACTGACCAGGTCCCTGGACTTTGTAAGACACACTTAATAAATTACTGTATTTTATAGTCTGTTATTATTGTCATACACACAGTAACACACACAAACACACAGAGACACACAACACAGATGTTTTTAATGTATGTATTAGGAGAAGTTATATGAGGATATTCTTCTAAGAGAAATTATGGAGGTTGACAATATTCTACTTTATTTTCCAAAAGGAATTTCTAATGTAATTTATATTCATTTAATACATTTATTTTTCCATTTATTTCATATTTATCAACCATCTACATTTTTATTCCTTCTCCATAAAATAATCAAATATTTTGATATTATTAAAAATGTGAAGGTGTCTCACTCAGCTTTGTCTACTGAAAAAAAGACCACAGGCCATCTGGAGTAAACAAGAGTTATTGATTTTTACTCCTGTGGAGGTACAAAAAACTAAAATCAATGTGTTGGCTGATTTTGGTCCTGGTGAAATGTTCAAATTGACTTGCAGTTGTCCACATTCTTATTGAGTTCTTAACTTCCTTAAATAATGGATACAGACATCTCCCTTTCCCTTTCTACAATGCTCGTATTTTATTAAAGTTGGACAACCACATTAGGACCTCATTTAACATTACTTCTTTCCTCAAAGCCATATTTTAAATATTTTCATTGAGAATTAAGTCCCCCGAATATGAGTTTGGAAAGAAACTAATACAATCCATAGTATTCCACCTGTGAACCCCCAATATATTTGACTTTCTTTTTCTTATTAGTTTCATGTGTATGAGAGAACATAATACTTAGACATGTACAGATCTTATATAGTGATAACCCCAACAGTTATTTTTCTCATTTTATGCATTACATAGCTATTACAATACCATTGAATATATTCCCTGTGCTGTACTCTATATCCCATGAATATAATAATGGACATTTAACATAAATTTATATTATTTTCAGGTGAACAACACAGTTGATAGTCATCTGTATAGGTTATGAAATACTTCTCTGAATGGGTCTAGTGTCCACCTTACACCTTGCATAGCTTTCTCAACATTATTAACTATGTAGTCTATACTGTACCTCATATCCCCATAACTACCATGTATTTACCAATTTACATTTCCCAATTCCTTAACTCTCCCAATTCATCCTGCATCCTCCCTCTAATCCGACTTCATCAGTTGGAAGTTGTTTCTGTCTTGAGTGTTTGGTTTCTTTTCTTTTCTTTAGATTCCATATGTAAGTGAAATTATGTAGTATTTGTCTTTCTCAGTCTGACTTATTTCACTTATCATGATAACTTTTAGTTCAATCCATGTTGTTTCAAATGATAGGATTTCATATTTTATGGATGAGTAATACTCCATTGTTAAATGTGCCACAGCTTCTTTATCTTAATGTCAGTGGTGGCCATTTAGGTTATTTGCATATCTTAGCTATTGAAATAATGATGCAATAAACATAGGGGTGCATATATATGTTTTGAATTAGTGTTTTGGATTTCTCTGAATAAATACACAGGAGTGAAACTGCTAAATCATAAAATAATCTTATTTTTAACTTTTTTTGAGGAACCCCCATATTGTTTTACATAGTGGCTGGACAAATTTGCAATTTCACCAACAGTGCACAAGAATTTTCTTTAGTCCATATCCTAACATATACTTGTTTATTAATTTATACATATTGATGATTGTCATGTGACCAAAGTGAAGTGGTATCTCACTGTAGTTTTAATTTTCATATCTCTGATGAGCAGTGACTTTGAGCATCTTTTAATATGTCTACAGGCCATCTAAATGTCATATTTGAAAATATGCCTATTCAGGCCTTCTGCTCATTTTTAATTTTTGTTTTCTTTGAGTTTTGTGAGTTTTAATTAATTTTGGATATTAACCACTTATTGGATGTCTCACTGGTGAATATCTTCTCTGATTCTGTAAGACATTTTCTCGTTTGCTGATTTTCATTTTTTTTTTTTGGCTGTAAAAATGCTTTTTAGTCTGAAAAAATGCTTTTTTGCTTTCTTATTTTTTTCCTCTGTTTTTCTTTCCTGAAAAGATATCATTGAAGGCATTGCTATATGTAATGTCTGAGAGGTCACTTCCTATGTTTTCTTATAGGAGTTTTATCGTTTCAAGTTATATTTAAGACTTTAATCCATTATGAGTTTACTTTTGCACATGGCGTAAAAATGTAATCCAATTTTATTTTCTGTATGTATCTGTCCAGTTTTCTCAGATCCATTTATTAAAAAGACTGTCTTTACCCTAATGTAAATTTGTGCTTTCTTTATTATAGATGAATTGACTGTATAAACATGAATTTTTTATGGATATTTTGTTCTTTCCATTGATCTCTTTGTTTTTATGCAATAACTGTGGCCTTGTAGAATAATTTGATATCTGGTAGCATGATTCCTCTAAGTTTGTTCTTTATTTCCAGGGATTTTCTTGCTAGTCTAGGTCTTTTATGATTACTTATAAATGTTAGTATAACTTGTTCTAGTTCTGTGAAGACTGCAACTGATATTTTGATGGGAACTACATTGCATTTATATATTGCTTTCAGTAGTATGGATATTTTAACTATATTAATTGTTTCTATCCATGAACAAAGTCAGTGTTTTCATTTATTTATAGCTGTTTTGAATTCTTCCTTCAGTGTTTCATAATTTTCTAAGTACATGTATTTTACTTCCTTGGATAAGTTTATTCCTAAGAATTTTATTTTATTTATATCGTATAGGTTGTGTAAGAATGCAATCAATTTCTAGATATTAATTTTCTATCTTGCAAATTTACTAAATTTATTTGTCAGTTCTAAAAATTTTGGGGTCAAATCTTTGGGATTCTCTAGATATTGTATCATGTCATCTGCAAACAATTATAGTTTTACTTCCTTTCTAATTTGTATTCCTTTTATTTTTTTCTTGTCTTGTTCCTGTGGCTAGGACTTTCAGTACCATGTTGAATAAAAGTCATGAAAATGGCTTTCTTTTATTGTCTCTGGTCTTAAAGAGAATTTCTTTAGCTTATCCCCATTAAATATTATGTTAGCTGTGGGTTTAACATATATAGATTTTATTAGATTGAGATATGTTTTTCTCAATTTACTGAGAATTTTTAAAATAAATGGCTGCTGAATTTTGTCAAATGCTTATTCTGCATCTATTGGAATAACCATATGATTTTTTTGTTTGTTTATGTGGTTTATTATGTTAATTGATTTATGTATATTGAACCAACCTTGCATCTCGGGAATGAATCTCACCTGATCATGTGTATGATTTTATTAATGTATTGCTGAATTTAATTTGCTATTATTTTACTGAGAACTTTTACATTTGCGCTCATTTGGGATTTTTACCTATAGCTTTCTTTTTTATTATCATTGTCTTCATCTGGTTTTGAAATCAGGGTAGTTCTGTCCTCATAAAACTAATTTGGGAGCCAGCAACTTTCTTAAAATTATTGAAATGCTTTGAGAAGAATAGATGTTAATTCTTTTTTGAATGTTTGGTAAAATTCACTAGTGAAAACATCTGGTCCAGAACTTTTGTTTTTCACTACTTTCAGTAATTTTTTTTCCATTCTCTTCTGACCTACAAGGTTTCTATTGAGAAATCTGTTCATAGTCTAATGGGAGCTCTCTTGTAAGTAAGTTGTCTTTCTGTTGCTGCTGTTAGGATTCCCTCTTCATCTTTAACCTTTTCCATTTTAATTATAATGTGTCTTGGTATAGGCCTGATAGGATTCATTTTAATTGGGACTCTCTGTGCTTCTTGGGTTTGCGTGTCTATTTCTTTTGCCAGCTTAGAAGTTTTTGGTCATTTGGTCATTATTTCTTCAAATAGGTTCCTGATACCTTGTGCCCTCTCTTCTCTTTCTGGTAAACCAATGATTCAAATGTTGTTATTTTAATGTTGTCCCAGAGATCTCTCAGGCTATCCCCATTTTTAAAAATTATTTTTTCTCTTTGCTCTTCCATTTTGGCATTTTTGGCTACCTTCTCTTCCAAATACCTGATTTAATTTTCTACTTCTACAACATGTTTTATTCTTTCTAGTGTAGTCTTCATTTCAGTTATTGTGTTCCTCAGTTCTGATTGGTTGTTCAGTATGGTTTCTATGTCTTTCTTTATGGTTGCTATCTCTTTGTTGAAGTTTTCAGTAGGTCTCTTAAGCATTCTTATAACCTGTTCTAAACTTTTGCTCTGGTAGATTGATTGCCTTCATTTCATTTACCTTTATTTCTGGAAGTTTCTTTTGTTCATTTATTGGGGACATGTTTTTCTGTTTTCTGATTCTGGCTTCTTTTCTGTATTTGCTTCTATGTAGTAGGTACATCTCTTATGTTTCTTGGTCTTTGCTTGATGACCTTATGTAGTATGTGTCCTGTGTTATCCAATCATCTCTTTGATGTTCTGTGTGTGTCACCTAGAATTGTCCCTTGAGTGTGCTGTGTGTGGTCTTCACTTGTAATTGAGTGGTATGCCACTCACAGCACACCATTAACTGTCTGCAGGAAGTGGCAGAGTAACACCTAATGCCCTTTGGTCCACTACAGACAACCACACCTGCTGAAGTCAGCAAGAAGGTTTTCCTCTATTAGTTAGTTGGGACTGATAACTCATCCATCTCGAGTGCTTTGTGATGACAGGCAAGTGTCTAGAAGGACTGTGTTTACTTTTATAAAAGAAATAAAAATAGAAACGACAAATAAACATATAAACAAATATACAAGAAAAGTACCTATGAGCCCCATGGTCTGCAACTCACAGCAGAGCTTTACCTTCCCTGGTGGAAATGATGGCAAGGCAGCACGGAAAGTTTCCCAGGCAGACTTGGAAAGGTATCACTGCAAAAGACTGTCTCCCACTACTAGTTCGGCAGGCCTGATTGGTTTGCAGCTCTAAGTTCCTCTACGTGAGCATGGCAACACTTCAGTGTGCCAGAACACACTTTAAATAAAAATGAAAGAAAGAAATATCTATAACAATAATGCTAAAATAATAAAAATTAATAATGAAGATTAAAAATTAAAATAAAATTTAAAAAATTAAAAATGTACCCAAATATTTTAATTTAAAAATTAAATTAAAGAAATAAAATACAAATAAAATAATCATGAGAGTTCCAAAAAGAAGAAAAAAGAAAAAGAGTAAAATTATTTAAAAAAATAAGTTTTGTGTAAGCCATGTTTTAGAAAATTAGTAAGAGAATTAAAGTCAAATTGAAAAGAAAGAATAAAAACCTTTTAAATCTATTTTTTGCTGTGAGTCTCCAAGTCTTTCTTTTTCTGCACACTTCTAGTTACTCTGGAGGAGCAGCAGAGTGGTATCAAAAGCTCTCCAAGGAGTCACCAACAGATATTCCTGCAAAAGTCTGCAAGAACAGGATTCCTCACTAGCTGGGGTAGGCCAGTAACT
>PVJL010020638.1:0-11741 GCA_004026885.1 Lyroderma lyra
CCTCCCTATCAGCCGATCTGCGGGCAGCCCCCCGGGCCCTCGCTAGCCCTCTCCCTATCAGCCGATCTGCGGGCAGCCCCCCGGGCCCTCGCTAGCCCCCTCCCTATCAGCCGATCTGCGGGCAGCCTCCCCAGGCCCTCGCTAACCCCCACCCTGGAGCAGCTGCAGCAGCATGGGAGCCCAGCGGCCAGAGTTGCCACCATGTGCCACCAGGGAACTCCCGGGGACTCGGTGGCACCTGCAGGAGCAGGAGGCAGCCAGCTCTGCCCCCGCCCCCGTCTCGGGGAGACATGTACCCCTCGCCCACAGGGGGTGTCCACATCTTCCATTCGCTGCCCCGGGTCCCCCTCAGCCTTTCCGAGCCCGGCACGCTCCCCTGCTTTTGAGAGGCCAAGTTCGCCCTTTGCGTCCCTGTAACGTACTTCTTCACGGGGTCGGGTGTGTCCCTGCCTCCCCGACCCCACGGCAGGGAGTGACAGCTACCTCCTGTGGATTCCGTTGCGGGAACCCTGACTGCCCTCCCCGCCCTCGATAACGTAAAGCTGTGCTCACAGTTTGCTCTACGTGCGTCCTAATTCTCCCGACCTGAGTCCCGCTTTTGAGACCCAGCGCAGCTGCCTATGCCTCCCGCCTTGGCTCTACGTGAGGCTTTCAGGCCATTCATGCCGCCCACATGGGGAGCTGCACCCACCTGCACCCCCTTACAATTACGCTGACGTAAGGGCCCGTCTGTCCGAAAGGCGTTTCCACGGGTCGTGTTCCCGTTGGACACAGGCTGTCCCTGAATGTCACCAACCGCGATGCTAATCTCAGAAGAGACTCCGTCCCTGTAAGACGGTATGATTTCCCCGGGAAGCACTCCTGGGTCTTTACTGTTACGAAAGTCAAAAGAACGGACTGCGCACGAGCAGCGGGCGGGCGAGGGCGAGGGCGGGGACACAGCTCCGCTCCGCGGGACGCGCCTCGAGCCGAGTGCACGGCCGAACTCGGTCTTCTCCCGCTGACACCGCGGCGGAAACGGAAGACGCACCGGCGACGGCGTGGGGGCCTCCGGGAGCCGCCGTCCTGCTCAGGGACTGGCGGCTCAGCGCTCCCGGCCGTGCTCTCTGAGGAAGCAGCTGTTTTCAAATGTTTCACGGACGGTAACGTTTCGAACTGAAAGTGAACTTCTTACTCTGTGCGAGGTTAGCAACGGCCTCCCCACGCTGGGAATGAGGTCAGGCGACGCGCAGCGGCCCGCGTGCACACAACGGGGCGACGGGGCCCCCGAAGGGGCGGCGGGTAACGGGCTGGGGACCAGCTCCACACCTTCCCTGCGGGACCAGTGCACACCGGAAACGTGTGCAACACCGGCAGTAAGTGTGACACGCCCGGAGAGCGCGCAACGCGGGCAAGTAGTGTGACATGCTGCGATTTCCCGCGCTGCCTATGGGAGGCGCCGCTCCTTTCCCTTTGCGGGGGAGAAAAGTGACATCCCCGAGGAGAGATGAGCCGCTCAGAGAAGTCGAGTGGGCTCTGAAGGCCGATCACAATGCCGAACAGCCGAGCGGCCCATGTCCCCGCCGCCCTCTCCCACGCTTCACCCCAACGTTACCGTCAGCATCTCCGTGCGGATGTCACGGGCAGGGCGCGGATACTCCCGGATGTGGCGTGTCGGGATTTAGTGCTCGGCCTGTCCTATTTCTGTAATGAGCAGGCCGAGCACCGTGTTAGCTGCCCGAAGAGCGACTGAAACTACCACGGAGATGCTGACAGGATGCCCAGGACCGCGAAGTGGGCTCAGCCCGGGACCATGAAGTGGGCTCAGCCCGGGACCGCGAAGTGGGCTCAGCCCGGGACTGAGTAATAAACTCAACCTTGAGCCTTCAGCGCCACAGGTCTGCACGCCCCGTCTCTGGGACGACAGAGCACGCTGGTTCCTGCTCCTGCGGCCTGCCCTAAAGCCACAGGAGAACCACTTCACAACTCGTATGTCAGCCAGCAATTCCAGCAAGAAAAGGAAAGGCATCATACGTAAACAGAAGCAAAAATGAAATCCTTCTCTACTGACTATTAATAATCACCCGCCTGAATATCATGAGCGGCTTACACAGCTGCTTGTGGTCACTGTGTTGCTGTCTTGGATAAACTCCATCATTTTGAGGACGACATCTCTTCGATCTAACTCATCCCCAACATCCAATGTGACAGCTCGGTGCCGAAAGGACTACCGCCAACTTTCTCGGAGGGTTCCTCCCTCACTCCCTTTCTCACCTTCACAGGACTGAGCAGGGCACCAGCCCCCCGAGCTCGACCCTGGGCTCCGCACAGACGTGGTGGGAGCGGGGAGCCCAGGACCCACTTTCCTCCCGCACCCCGTCCCGGCCCCTCTGACTCTCAGAAGTTCTTTGCAAAAGTGACATCTTGATTTCTGAACAGAAGGAATTTATTTTCGATCATTTAAACACAAATATTTTACTCAAATTTTTATCACTAAAAAAGGTTTTAGATTCAAAGTTTTCTCTAAATGCAGCTTAAATTTTTATAGAGATAAAAATAAGTAAAAAAAAAAAAAAGAAAAAGAAAAGAAGAAAGAAATAGGACCCATGACTTGAGAATCGCTAGCTCCACAGAACTGGCAAAATCAATTTCTGTAAATCACCACCTTAATCCACCAACTACATTTTGATTCAAAAACTGTGCCCAGAAAGATGCAGTGTCCTTACTAATATTTGGTGACTATTTCCTGGTGACACTCAAGCATTAAATATTTGTCTGACTTAAACTCTAGTTCGTTATTTTTTTAAAAAACTCTGTGTTCTGTTTTAATCTGCAAGTCAATGTTACAGTAATTAAATATTTTCACCTAATGTCACGTTGTCTGTGTTCCCATCATAAAAAGCACACAGGCCTGACAGGGCTTTTGAGAAGTGAGCTCTCCTTCTGTTCATTTCTCTGGGAAGTCTTGATTTCACCTCCTAAGGCAGTGTGCTAGGTGTCCTCTGTGCTTCTAGAACACTCTGTACCTATCGCTATCCTGGCACCCAGGGGCTCCTGTAACTCTCCCATGTCCGGGCTGTGTTCCTCCCCAGTCTGTCTGTGTAGTGCGTGTGTGTGTGTGAGTGTGTGTGCGCGCGCGCACGTGTCATGTGCGTGTCTGTCTGTGTGTGAGACAGGTGCAGAAAGACTGGCGGATTATGCTGCAATTCCAAGCAAAAACTATAGTATGACTCCATAGTTTTAAACTCGAGCTGAACCTTTTCTGTGAGACTACATTTGCTACTTAGCAGACACACACTAAATGAAATAGCCATTAAATTAATAAGAACTACATAATATGGTCGTATTACAGCCAATTATTTACCCAGGGCAGAAGTCGTGTCTTTTCTAGACAGAGTAAATGCCTTTCTCCCCGCTTCCTTGACTTCCGAGGTACAGGCGTGTTTGTTTACTCCTTTTTAAGTTACACGCAGGCACTACTGTCCCGGGGTGCACATTATAAAGCATCCACCAAGAAGGGGAGTTTTAAAGAAATGCTGCAAGGAAAATGAAAGAAGTACTTTAAAATGTACATAAGGAGCACCAAGAATTGAAAATTTAGGAATCCTGACATAACAAAAAGTAACAAACCTTTGTTAGGTACTCATGACCCCAACCTAGTGTTTGCTGGGAGGTTGTGATAATTCTTTACGCTAAAGGTTATGGCTCCGAATGAAAGCTTTATTTTTTTTCCTTTGTGATACTCCTTGAGCTCTGTTTATAAACATAAATCTAACATTATTGTGAGAAAGCTAGTATAAATGTTACTGGGATTCGTACAGAGAAATAGGGACACAACAATATTTACTCCTATTGGTAGAGGTGAGAAGAAACATCATCTCACGTTCCTGTCCCCTCCCCCCCACTCCCGTGCACGTGCACGCGCACAAGCACACACACACGCAGCAGCGTTCTGCAGGTCTTCAAACAGTCCCTCGGGTCCTGAGCCGCGGTGCGCACCTCCGAGCCCGAGGCCTGAACTGAAGACCGAAGTGAAAGCACAAGAACGTTTTATCAGGAAGTTGCTACAAGATGGGCCCGATGCTGCACGCTAAGTACTGCTGGGACGCTGCTTCTTAATTCCACTCCGGGCAAACACGGGCGATGAGTCAGGCACAGACCTGCGTGGCAGGAAGGGCTGTCCACTCGTCCGGTCCGTCCTTGGCGCAGGAGGTGCATTCATTCATTCCTCCAGCACGTACTGAGTTTAGGCCAAGTGTCTGGCAGACTTTGCGTTCGGGGGACACAGCAATGAAGGTGACAGACAAGCCGCCGTGAAATGCACAGTCCAGTGGGGGAGACGGAGCCAATGACACAAGAATATGATTCTGTATCGTGTTCTCCATACAGCTGTTTTAGGGGGTACGTGGATTGATTTAACTCTTTTCATTTGTTAGACGTATTGGGGGTGACATTGATGACACAGGTTCCAGGTGTGCAATGCTACAGTGCATCGTCTGTGTGTCGCACTGTGTGCTCACCACCCAGAGTCAGTTCTGTTTCCGTCACCGTATATTTGACTCCCCCTCCCTCCTTCCCATCCCCTCCCCACTTGCCCTCAGGTGACCACTAAACCATTGACTGTGTCCATGAGCTTTTGTTTCTTTGTTGCTTTGTTTTATGTTCCACATATGACTGAGGTCACATGGTTCTTGCTTTTTTCTGTCTGCCTTATTTCACTTGGTGTGATGATCTCTGGGTCCATCCACATCACAAATGGCAGCATTTCATCTGTCCTTATGACTGAGTGACATTCCATTGTGTATACAAGTCACAGCTTCTCTACCCAGTCATCTGTTCAGGGGCATAAAAGTTCTTGAACCGCCATGTTCTATGACTGAATGCAGGGAACAGAGTGGCAATGCGCTGGGTCTCCGTGTGGCCCAGGGACAAAAGGACAGTTAGTGTACAGCCGCGTCCACCCGGCCTGCAGGGAGGTTCTGGGCAGCTGCTCAGAGCCCGTCCCTAGGAACCCCATGACTCCAGGCCTGAAGGGGATGCCTGAGCAGAAAGAAACTGAATGTGACTAGGAGGGGACACCTGTGGACCCGCTCTGCCAGGCATGGCGCACGGAATACGGCCCCACGTCCGGCTCTCTTCCGCACCGAACAACGGGCAGGTCCCTGTCCCTCCCCGCGCTGTGACCCCAGCGCCCGGCCCTGATCACAGCGGGTGGGATGAATGTGAAACGAGAACACGGACAAAGAACCAGCGACTTCCTGGGGCTGAGAGGCTCACCCACCTTCCAGCCCAAAGGGGCCACAGGCACGGAGGTGGGACCCCACGCCCTCTCCTCCCACAGCCCGGCGCCTCCCGATGTCATTTTAAAATCCTTTCTGTCCTTCAGCCCAAACCCCCTGCGCCTCAGTACTTGGGCATCGCCTGGAAACAAGGGGAGGTGAGATGCTAAAGCTTCCCAGTCTGCTCCTGTTTTTAAGGGGTTCGTGTTTCCTTTCCAAGCTCAGGATCCTGTGCGTCTTGCAGAGGATCAGCGAGGCTGCTGGGCCTCATGGGGCTGCGATGTTAGGAGCTGGACAACAAGGAGCCAGCTGGGGCCGCGGGGTGCTGACAGAAGAAGAGGGCATGGGAAGGAACCACGAGGAACAGCTAGGACACAAGTGAGTCTGGGGACGGGGCGGGGTGGGGGGAAGCCACCACCTTCCCTCTAAGTTGTGTTTGCTGCTGGGGGAACATCCAGCCATTCTCACCCGAGAAATACAATGGTGGTTGTTTAGAGTACCTGACAGGACGTGAGGCATTTTAAGTATCAAAAACAAAAACAAACAAACAAACAAACAGAATAATACAAGAAAAGCTGTGCACATGGGCACGCTCACTGCAAAGTAAATAAGTAAGACACGCACTCACGTGGCCCTTGTGCCCGCCCTCTGCCCATCTGAGGGCTGGGCTGTGGTTCATTTCAGGCACTGAACAATCACTTGGTATCCACTGTATCGCAGTGGACACTTGGCAGAAGTACCCTCATTTGAATCTCACAGCTACATAAACTAGATATAGTCACAATTTACGAACTCAGGACACGGGACTTCAGAGAAGGTGAGGAGCGCACCCTACCTTGTCCTGTCCTACGTGGGGAAGCTGGACTTCACAGCAGGCCGAAGGGACTCCACGGCTGCTCCCTCCAGTCGAGCCGAAACCCAACACACTTGACTTAGGAGCCCCCGAACCCCGGCTCCTGGACTCTACAAACCTAAGGCAGTGTGACCTGAAGACGGGGTCGATGCAACTCTTTTTCTTTTCTTCTCTAAGAACCTTTTTTTTAGTTTGTTTTTAAACATGGAACTCCATTCTCATTCAGTGCAGGCCCAAGGTAGGCTGTATGTCTTGGTTTTCCTCAGCCTTGTCTTTGGGAACTGCCCATGCTTGGGAAGAAACACAATGATATCATTGACCTCCTAACATTGCATAACTCCAGGGCTGCACAATAGGCAGCAAGCCTAGGCTCACAGATATACATTTCTCCTAAATGCTGGAACATTCTTTAACTTCTTGAGGTCCTACCTAACCTACAGAAAAGAGTCTAATTCTGACTTCAAAACCTTAGCAATTACTCTGTTTTGACAATTGCTTTTTAAAAAATTTATCACTTCCAATAGTAAAAAAAAAAAATAGCAAAACTCTGCTTACACTTAAATTTTACCTTGAAAAACTCATATCTATGTCATTCTAAATGCTCTGACCTCCTTAATGGAGATGCCAAATTGATTGATTACATAATTACACTGTTAGAATATATTAACCATCAGTTAGTATTACTATTTATGAAAATAATTCTTAAGAGTATACAATTCTATAAAAACAGAAGTTAAACAAGAAATAAACTTCTGAGGAAGAACACATAAAGAGCATAGATTAGTCTCAACATGAGTAAAATATACGATAAGCTCCATGCGTATCTTCTAATTCTAAACACTGAATTTATTAATTTTTTAAATAAAATGTTAGAATGCCAAGGATATTTTGGTAAAACTTCATCATTAACTCTTGTAAAGTCTGTTTTAGAGGAGTATGGGTGTAGGCACAAAAAGTTTAAATAGTTATTTCAAGCGGCTTTAGAAAAGGAGCAATTTGAGCTCATCCTGAGGGAGAACACGTGCGGGGAGGTGGGGTTGCTCGGGCTCCCCGCTGAGCGTCTGCCGGAAGGGGACACAGCACTCGTGATGAAAGCACGACGTGCCAGGGGCCTGCGGGTGGTCGTGTTAGCGTTACGGCGGGCCCATCGCTTACATGACTGTCGTCATGGTTAGCTGTCTGCCACCCTTGTTCTCTGTCCTACGGGAGGCGTCGGATCTTTCGGGGGAAGGCTCCTCCCGCCCGCCATGCCTGATGCTGTGCTTCTGGAGTGACGGCTCGGTCTCACGTGCCTGCGGGCCTCGGGTTTTCTTAGGTCTGCCCGCATCCAGCGTGAACCTCCCTGGCCTCGACCGTTTGCAGTACCCTCTTCTCATTACTCATACACGACCACTGGGCCACCAGGTTGCACCCACTTCCAGGGCCCATTCACACCACCCTCCTAGCACCCTGCCTGGAAATATGGGATGGAGTAGGTGTCACACTCTTTTACGTACTTGTAAAGAAGTCTTAGCTTAGTGCATTGTTTTTAAAAGGCCAATATATTACACTGTTCCTGGGAATAAATGTTTGCAGCTCTACAATTTAAATGGTACACTTGGCTAGAACTGTAGCGTTCCCAAACTGCTCTGAAGGGTGGACTAGGCGCTGGCGTCGGTGCACAGCTTCCCAAGGAAGGACTTCAAAGGTGACGGTAGTGACATTCAGCAATGAGGTGTGCAGCGCTTTTTCTAGGATGAGCTCATGGACTTAATTGTCAGACCTCATAGATAAAAGGCTTCCCTGTAAAATGAGGGCATTTGTGATATACCCCAAAACTTTATCTCATGAAGTCTCAATGACATATATTCATTTTGCTTTCACAAAACAAACAGACTTTTGCTTCTGCAAAAGGGGCTGAGAAACCTCCAATGCAGTGTGAACTCTATACTCAAGAAAAAAAGCCAATCACTTAAGGGAACGTAAAGTAGCCTATAGCTGTTTCTTACTGTGTTCATGAGAAAGTATTTTAAGTAGTTTGCATACCTAAAGTATAATAAAAAGCATTTGCATCCCATTTCCCTTAGTCATTGATTGGACACAGATGCTGCGTGTGGCCTTCTGATACTAAATGAACGAATGTCCGCGGTCACTTTGTTCATTTGCCCCAGCGCCTGTTGGCAGTGGAAAGTTAACAAAGGAGTATTTGAACTTGAGGGCGTTGAAGCTCCTCTTAAAAGACGCGCTATCTCCTCAGCTCACCTACGTAACGTCATCACTGCAGAAAGAGAAGTCTGCCAGGCGGAAGCCAGGGTTACACTACAACGAGTGGCCTTCCAGGTGACCTTCAAGGAAGCGGTCCCCCTGCTATGCACACCCTTGTGTAATTCCTTCTCACATAGCCCTGAGCGATCGATCTGATACGGCGACAGGAACAACACGCGTGACTTCTGAAGTCAGGTCACAAAAAGCAATGCAGCCTCTTTCTTGCCTTTTGGAAAGCTCATTCTAAGGGAAGGAAGCCGCCATGTCCCGAGGACACGCCAAGGGTCCTGTGGAGAGTCTCACGCGGAGAATACCGGGGCCCTCTGCCAACAGCCAGTACCGGCTTGCCAGCCGGAGATTAAAAAACACTAAAAGTGATTTTCCAGCCTAGTCAAGCCTTTGGGTGATCGCAGCCCACTAAGTGGCATCTGTCACTGCATGAGGTACCAGACTGAGAGCTGCCCAACAAGCCTTCCAAAATCCCCACTGCAGGAAAGCACGAAAGGTGGTGCACGGCGATGGCTTCAAGCCCTGCGTTGGGATAGCCTGTTCCACAGCCCTAGTGACGGACACAGACCTCCGAGTTCCCACGGCGCCCCCGTTACTTGCTCATCTTTGTGCCTGGGGCAATGGCGGGAGTGTGTACAGCAGCTGCCCGTCACCAGGGGCTGCTCGAGGTTGACCAGCTCAGATTACAAGGTGCACACGCTCAGGTACACGCCTCAGGCTCGAGGGCTGTCCCTCACATCCACTCTGCCGCCAGGCACACATCTTAGAAGACTGTCACTTAAGATACGAGTCATTAGCATCTTCTCAGCATCATCCCCTCCACTGTCTGTCTTCCTCACGAGGCGGTACGTCTTATTACTCGGGCGCCGTGGCAATGCAACAAGATTCATGCCTGGCATTCGGTAAGTGCTCAATACATGTTGAACAAATAAACAAGTGGTTTATGTATGAACTTAGGGAGAAAGTTACCTGATTTTTCTGTGTATAAAATCCCTGATGTAAAAGACGATCCCCCTACTTTTCTAACCCAACATTAAGCCATCGATTACCAACCAGTTACTCTGGTGTATAAGACAACCTCCAATGTTTGGTCTAACAATTTTAGACAAAAGTATTGTCTTCTACATGGAAACATATGGTAATCAAGTCATGCCTTCAAGCCATGTGGGTCTGGGGACAGGCCATGACTCTAGCTGAGACCTAATGCTGCACCTGTATTGTATGAGTCCAGGCAGCTCTCAGACTGCTATCGGGCTGCTTTGTTTGTACTGGGTGGACACAGGGAAGTTTAAGGAAAGCCTGTCTCCAGCTATGCCATGAGCTGGACGACAGACTGCTCGGATGTCTCTAGGGTCTATGAACAAGGGGCGAGATCATCCTCAGTGCTGCCTCGGCCTCCTCTTCCCAAGGAGCATAGCTCTGGGACTCTGCTGGCCCCATGCTGCTGGGTGGCACATGTCCCCAGTTCTGGGCAAAGTGGAAGCAGTGGGTGCCACTTCCTGGCTAGGGCATGAGACACCAGCACAATGTCCCCCAAGGTCCCAATCTCCCTGCTTCGGTGGCTGTGGAGACATGGCAGGGTGGCACCTCTGACAGCCTGGGCCCCTGGGAGACCACAGCAAGCAGACCCGTGCTGGGCCGTGGCTTGTGTGAGAAACCAACTTTTTATTGGGTTAAACCACTGGGAATATCAGAATTCTGTTACAGCAACATCATTGCATCATTGTCTGTCCTGATGGACATAAACACCAATGTGAGATCTAGATAATCATCATCATCATCACCCTCCTTGTCCTCCCAAAATACAGACATACAATATACATACATGTATGTGAGCACGCATAGAAGAGGCAGTGGTATTTAGTGTGCTGTGATCCGCCCACATTCCTTCTTCCTTCAGTAAGAACAACTTCACAGGCTTCAAGAAAACACAGTTTTATGACATTCAAGCCATGTGGCTCAAGCAGCCCTTACACACACACGTACACACACGCATGTGCACACACGCATGCACACACATTTACACATGCACACGCACATGCACACACGCGCATGCACGCACACACATGTACACACACATGCACACATGTGCGCACGCACACGCACACACGCACGTACACATGCACACATGCACACACACGCGCACACATGCACACGCGCACACACGCGCACGCACACATGCACATGCACATATGCATGCAATGCACACACGCACACACGCGCGCACACACGCGCGCGCACACACACACACATGCACATGCATACACATGCACATGCACACACACATGCACACCGCGCACACATACGTGCACACACATGCACACACACACGCACACATGCACACGCACACTCTCGTGTACACTTTGACTAGGGTTGCCAATTCATGTTATGTGCCAATGGTCAGAGTGGCAGGTTTAAGAATTGGTATGCAACCGCCTGAAACTAATCTTGTATGTCAAAATAGAAGAGTTATTGAGAAAAAGAATTAGTGTGCAATCTGAGGGCATCCAGGAGGAGCTGTCCCTTAGACTTCTGGTGGCACTCCCTCTCCGCTGGGCTTGCTAAGCAGGTAGAATGTAGCCTGAAGCTGGCTCTGGCCTTTCTGTCACCATGCGTATTGCCTGCTTGATGAAGTAAACTCAGGAAGGTTGCTTAATGATGGCTAAATAAGTCAGTGTGCTTCCTTAATTTAGCAATTGTTTTGAGAAACAGAGGCAGCCTCAGAAAGTTCAAGGGACAGGTTCAAGCTGTCTGAATCCAGCCTGAGTACCTGGATTGCCATCCTGTGTGAGGCCAAAGTTGATCCTATTCATTCACAAATAGTTGATCCAATAAATTCCCTGATCCAATCAATGCAGCCAGTTTGAGTTGGATTTCTTCTTCTTACCATGGAAGGAGGCTTAGCTAATGTTTTCTATGAGCATTTGGCTGCAGTGGGTATCGGAGGTAGATGGACCCATAAAGCGAAAGAGAAGTTAAACGTAACATAACGTGGTCCTGCCCGCGTGCATTTAAAATTCGATTGAAGAGACAAGCTGTAGCATAGGAAAGTCCAAGGCCTACCGTCCCCCATAAGGCCACTCTGCTGCCCAGGAGGCCGGGGGAAGGCGCTGATGGCTGCCCGTGCTCCGAGCTCATCCCTGACACCCAGTGTGCGTGGGACCCCCGCCCGCGCCCCACCGCTTTGACGGAAGCAGAAGCGTGGCGGCTGGGAAAGTAAAATTTTTCTCAGATTTGAGGGAAACTAATAAACCAAAGAACGATTCAACAAGGACAGACGTACCATGAAAGTTGTAGCTGACACCGCACAGGTATTTGAAGAACCATGACCCCAGGGTGCTAGGTAACACGCCTGTAGAGAGCACGGAAGGGACTTC
>PVJL010020639.1:0-11739 GCA_004026885.1 Lyroderma lyra
AGAAGGAAAGGAGGGATTTCAAAGCATTTGTCCGAACCAGCAGAAAAAACCTAGGACTACATCACCCACCTCCCCTAGCACAAAGCAGAAGGCGGAACTGAGCACTTTTTGTTCTCCTCTCCCCAGGATATATACGCATCATCACCAAACACAGCAGGAGATCAAGAATAAACAATAAACAACCCCTCTCTCTCCAAAAACTTGACCCCCAGTGCCATCTAGTGTCTTCCCTACAGCAAGACACCACAAAAGTAATAATCTGGGTACTGAATATGAAGCCCTCATGTCAAAGAGGAAGAACCCAGTGGACAGGATGTATTCCTTAAAAATTAAAACTTCTCAGAAAGAACATGAAATTTATCCAGACAGCTTCTTAGACTGAGAAGTGACAGAGTGATTTAAGTGACAGAGAATTTAAAGTAGCCATTCTAGAGGCTCTGAGAGAAATGAAATCATACTGGTAGAACACCATAGCTGAGATAAATAACATACAAAATGACATGGATGACATAAAAAAGGAATTCCGTGAACAAAAAGAACAATTTAACGAAGAAATTCAAAACATAAGAAAGATTCAGATGGAAAAGCGAGAAATAAATAATACGATAAAAGAAGTGAGGAATGAAATAACTGCCATAGGAAACAGGGCCATCCAGATAGAGGAAATAATGAGTGATATTGAAGATCAGTACATGGAAGCAGCTCAGAAAGAGGAAGAGAGGTAATATAGAACCAAAAGGACTGAGAAAACTCTGCAAGAACTATCCAACTCCATGTGTCAAAACAACATCAGGATAATAGGAATAGAAGAAGGGGCAGAGCATTCTACAAAAAGCACACTCAAACCAATAGTAGATGAGAACTTTCCAAACCGATGGAAAGATCTGGAACCCCAAGTTCAAGAAGAAAACAGGTTGGCTATATACCTGGACCCTAGCATATCTCCTCCAAGACACATGATACAATGATGTCCAAAACTAAAGACAAAGAGACAATTCCCAAGGCAACCAGGGAAAAAAGAACTATAATATTTAGAGGAAAACCCATCAGGTTGGCATCAGATTTCTCAGCAGAAACTGTGCGGGCCACGAGGCTGTGGAGTTCAATATTCAAAAATTTAAAAGGTGATGGAAAGAGAAGTCACTTTAGGTGGTGAACTTATTATACATCAAGTTGACAATGCACTGTAGAATTGTATGCCTGAAACCTATGTAATCCTTGCTAACAGATGTCACCCCAATTACTCTAACAATAAAAATGAATTAAAAAAAAAGAGAATCTTCCAGCCAAGAATAAATTTTCCAAAAAAGTTATCTTTCATATATGAAGGTGGAATAAAGAACTCAGATACACAGAAGCTGAGGGAATTTGCCAGCACAAGGCCAGCACTCCAAGAAATACTGAATGAGTCTCTTCAAACTGAAATGAAATATCAGGAAAAATAGAACAAAGTTGGGGCAACAAGAAAGAAACAAAAACAAACAAAGAAAAAACAACAAAGAAATAAGTAATGGCCAAGGGAAATGCTCACATATCGATCATCACTCTAAATGTTAATGGACTGAAATCACCAATAAAAAGACACAGATTAGCAGACTGGATTATAAAACAGAATGCATCCACAAGCTGTCTCCAAGAAACACACCTCGGATATAAGTACAAACATAGACTCAGAATGAAAGGATCGGATACAGTACTCCAAACAAATGGTAACGAGAGAAAAGCAGGAGTTACCATACTGATATCTGATAAAATAAACTTTAACTTTAAAAAGATAGTAAAAGACAAACTTGGACACTACATAATGATAAAAGGCACAATGCAACAACAAGAAGAGTTGACACTAATTAACATATATGCTCCCACTCAGGATGCATCAAAATATACGAAGAAACTACTAACATACTTGAAAGGAGAAACTGATGAATCCACAATCATAGTGGGAAACTTAAACACCTTAATGACACCCATGGACACATCATCCAAACAGACAGTAAATAAGGAAATATGAGCTCTAAGAGACACATTACAGCAATTGGATATTATTGACATTTATAGGACACTTCAGCCAGCAAAAACAGACTACGCTTTCTTTTCTAGTGTGCACGACATATTCTCAAGGAGAGACACACGCTTGGACACAAAAGTAGCCTCAGCAAATTCAAGAAGATCGAAATCATACCAAATATGCTCTCAGACCACAAAGCTTTGAAATTGGAGTTCAACTGTCAAAGGAAAGCAGAAAAAAACACATATACATGGAGATTAAACAACAGCTTATTAAAAAAGGACTGGATAAAAGAACAAATAAAACATGAGACAATGAAAATACAACATATCATAATTATTGGAACACAGCAAATGGTAATAAGAGGGAAATTTATAGCATTACAGGCCTATCTTAAGAAACAAGGAAAATCACAAGCAAACATCTTAGCATCCCAACTTAAAGAACTAGAAAAAGAAGAGCAGACAAAACCCAAAGTCAGCAGAAGAAAAGAAATAATAAAAATTAAAGCAGAGCTAAACCAATTAGAGAACAGAAGGACAATAGAAAAATTAATATAATGAAGAGCTGGTTCTTTGAGAAAGTCAACAAAATTGACAAATCCCTGGCTAGACTAATCAAAGGACAAAAGGAAAAGACAGAAATATCCAAAATTAGAAATGAAAGGGGAGAAACTACCACTGATAGCACAGAAATACAAAGGATTATAAGAAAATATTATGAAAAACTTTATGCCACTAAATTTCACAATCTGAAAGAAATTGACAAGTTTCTACAAATTTCGAGCCTACCTAGACTGACTCAAGAAGAACTGGATAATCTAAATAGACCAATCAATAGCAAAGAGATTGAAATGACTATCCTTAATCTCCCTAAAGGCAAAAGCCCTGGACCAGATGGTCTCACCAACGAGTTCTACCAAGCATTCAAAGAAAAATTAGCGCCTATCCTCCTCAGACTCTGCCAAAAAATGAAGAGGAAACAATACTTCCTAATTCATTCTGTGAGGCCAACATTACCCCAATACCAAAGCCTTGCAGAGACAATACAAAGAAAGAAAACTATAGACCAATACCTCTGATTAACAAAGACGCAAAATTCCTAAACAAAATATTAGCAAATAGAATACAACAATGCATCAAAAAGATCATACATCATGATCAAGTGGGACTCATCCCGGGAGCACAAGGATGGTTCAACATACGAAAATCAATCAATGTGATACACCACATAAACAAAATCAAAGATGAAGACCATATGGTGATTTCAATTGATGCTGAAAAGCTTTTGACAAGATACAACATCCATTTATGATGAAAACACTAAATAAAATAGGTATAGAAGGAAAGTATCTCAACATAATAAAGGCCATATGACAAACTCTTGGCTAACATCATACTGAATGGGGAAAAGCTGAAACCTATTCCCCTAAATTCAGGAACAAGACAGGGATGCCCCCTGTCACCACTGCTATTTAATATAGTACTGTAAGTTCTAGCCACAGCAATTAGGCAAGAGAAAGGAATGAAAGGTATCCATATTGAGAAAGAAGAGGTCAAATTGTCACAATTTGCGGATGACATGATCCTTTATATAAAAAATTCCAAAGATTCCACCAGGAAACTATTAGAAACAATTAATGAATATAGTAAAGTCTCAGGACACAAAATCAATGCACAAAAATCAACGGTATTCCAATATAAAAACAATAAATCCTCAAAAAAATGAGGGAGTCAATTCTCTTTGCTATCACAACAAAAAGAATGAACTACTTGGGAATTAACTTAACAAAAAACGTGACAGACTTACACAGGGAAAACTATAAGACAGTTTTGAGAGAAATTGGAACAGACTTTAAGAGGTGGAAAAATATCCCCTGTTCATGGATTGGAAGACTTAAAATTGTTAAAATGCCCATTCTCCCCAAAGCAATCTACAGATTTAATGCAATACCCATTAAAATCCCATAACCATTCTTTCATGAAATAGACAAAAGAATTATTAGATTCATATGGAACCATAAAAGACCTCGAATTGCCAAAGCAATACTACATAAAAAAAAAAAAAAACCCAGACTGGTGGCATTACACTTCCTGTCTTCAATTTATCTTACAATGCATCAATAGTCAAAACATATTGGTATTGGCATAAAAAACAGAAATATGGACCAATGGAATAGAACTGAAAACCCAGAAATAAACCCACAAATTTATGGACAAATAAACTTCGATAAAGGAGCAAAAAACATACAATGAGGAAAAGATAGCCTCCTTGGTAGGTGTTCCTGGGAAAACTGGAAAAGCATATGCCAAAAAAAATGAACCTGAGCTGTGAACGCTTTCCATATACAAAAATTAACTTAAAATGGGTTGAAGACCTTCATATCAGACCTGCAACAATAAATTGTATAGAAGAAAACATTGGTACTAACCTTATAGACCCAGGGCTCAAGGAAGACTTCATGAAACTTACCTCAAAGTCAGGGGAAGCAAAAATACATGAATGGGACTATATCAAACTAAAAAGCTTCTGCACAGCAAAAGAAACCATCAACAAAGCAAAGAAACAGCCAACTGAATGGGAGAAAATATTTGCAAATAACAAATTATATAAGAGTCTAATATCTAAAATATATAAAGAATTTATAAGACTTAACAACAAAAAAATAAACAACCCAATTAAAAAGTGGGCAGAAGAACTAAACAGTCACTTCCCACGAAGAAATACAAATGGCCAGCAGACACATGAAAAATGCTCATCCTCATTAGCTATCCAGGAAATGCAAATCAAAACCACAATGAGATACCACCTCACACCTGTTAGAATGACTATTATCAACAAGAGAAGGAATAACAAGTGCTGGAGAGCCTGTGGAGAAAAAGGAACTCTGGTACACTGCTGGTGTGAGTGCAAAATGGTACAACCCCTGAGGAAGGCAGTGTGGAGGGTCCTCAGAAAATTGGGAATGGAGCTACCATTTGACCCAGCATTCCCCCTTCTGGGGATCTACCCAAAGAACTTGAAAACCTTTGTCCGCAAAGACTTATGTACCCCAAGTTTCATTGCAGCGCTGTTCACAGTGGCCAAAACATGGAAACAACCAAAGTGCCCTGCAACAGATGACTGGATAAAGAAGCTGTGGTACATTTACACAATGGAATATTACTCAGCTGTAAGAAAAGATGAAATATTGCCATTTGCAACAAAATGGATAGACCTGATGATCATCATGCTTAGTGAAATAAGCCAGACAGAAAAAAACAAAGAACTGTATGATTTCACTCATATGCAGAATATAAAACTGAAAGCAAAAAAAAAATGAACAAACAAATAAATAATCCATGGACAAAATCAATATTTTAATTTATTTGGCGATGAGTGGGTTCAGGGGAGGAGAAATGAGAGGGAGTGGGAGAGGAGGGATCAGGAACTAAATATATGGTGATGGAAAAAGAATTCATATTAGGTGGTGAACTTACTCTACAACAAGTTGACAACACACTGTGGAGTTGTATGCCTGAAACCTATGTAATTCTTTTTAACAGATGTCACCCCAATAAGTCTAACAATAAAAATGAATTAAAAAATACATATACTTAAATGCTTTTCTATTTTATGTAGAACTATATCAAGAAAGAAATATTTTAAAGCACAGTATATATTACTTATACTGCACTAATGTAATTCAGTGGAATGTTTAAAATGTAATTGCAACATGTATAGAAACATTTAAAGCATAGTGTTTGGCATTGTCATCATTTGTTTTTTTCCTGAGGCTTTTGTACCTACTCTAAAGGTCCTTGTTGATCCACTTAAAAAATGATAAATGGGGAGATCCCTGGTGGTGTAGTGGCTTAAGGCTTCATCGCTGGCACTGTCAGCGCTGCGGCCTAAGTTTGATTCCTGGCCAGGGAACTATCCACGTACCAAAAATATATAATGATAAAGGGGAGAAAATCCTTCACTCTAGAAATTGTAAAAAGCAAAGAGACCTTGTGCTGGAATATTTGCAAATAAAAATAGGCAATTTTGAAGGTATTTTTTAAAAGATGACTCATCATTGCAAGAAAATAGATTGTAATATATTAGAAAAACCAGATGTGCATTTGAGAATGCTAAAAAATTTAAGGATATGCTTAATTGATCTACTAACAAAAAGTGAACATGTACTATTAAAAATAACCATAAAGAAAAAAAGCAGTTGATACAAATTGAATCCATCTTTTAAAGTGTTGTTAATATTACATATTTGTAGAAGTTACTGCCATGAACTGAAAATAATCACTGTTCTATATAATGAAATAAAGAGGGAATAATCACATTTTGTAAAATGGCAAATTAGAGTTCTCCCATTTCGAAAAATGTAGAGTAAACAGAATGTTTTGTTCTATGTATCTAGGTAACAATGATGCTTATGAATAAATATCTTTACAGGTTTAGACACTACACACAAGTGAATTAATTTTATATATTTAAAGGAGAACGTAATTTGTTTCATAGTTCAAATTTTAATACTTAATTTTTGGAAAATGTGCATAAATAGATTTTTGGCCCAGTTTCACATTCTTATTAAGATACCAGAATGTGCCCAGACTTTTATTTGAGGCTACTCTGGGTTCTGGGTGTACCCTCCCATTCCCTAATTCTGAGGGCCCCATCACTAGCTCATCAGGTGACCTGCTTGGGTCCTTTGCAGAACTTGTCATGGTTTCCCTGGTAGCTTTGCAGTAAGAT
Source organism: Lyroderma lyra (assembly GCA_004026885.1). Classification (NCBI taxonomy): domain Eukaryota; kingdom Metazoa; phylum Chordata; class Mammalia; order Chiroptera; family Megadermatidae; genus Lyroderma; species Lyroderma lyra. Next base: position 6,743 of record PVJL010020639.1, read on the forward strand.
AGGATTATCCGTGTGTGATAACATTTCAGAAGTCATCTAGGGAAGACAGGACATCTGCAGTGTGGTCATTTCAGACAGAAGTGTTCATTCTTCCCTGACTTGCTGCGCCCACACCCTGGCCAGAAGCCACTTGGGACTGTGGGGAGTAGCTAGGACTGGGGTCTGGCCGTGCCTGGGATGTGGGATATGGCATTAGGCTGACTCCCAATTTGGTGAGGTCTCCTGTTGCTTTTCACATTTCTGTTCCTCGTGGCCTCAAAATGTGGGAGAGGGAAGATTGGAGAACAAACGCACTCTCAGGTACAAGTAACTTCTGGGTTGGCTAGTATTCAGAGCTCACAGTGGGAATGGGACAGCTCTCAGTGCTCTATGCTTTCTCCAGGATTTTAGGAGTGGTGTCTACCATCCCCTGCTCATAGGGGTTAGGTGGTCTCTGAGGCTGATTTGGTTTTTAGCAAGACTTCTTAAATTTTCCAGATGTTGGAGTTGTGGGCCTGTGTCCCCTGGGCAGACAGGCCCTATGTGAGGTGGCTTTGTGCCTCTCCAGGGTCTCCTGATGGTGACAGCTTCAGAGGCTTCCTGGCCCATCAGTGTTTGACCACATGTTGTGATCTTCACTATCCCTGGTTCTTAGAATAAAATGTGCCTTTTAGGTAGGTTATACATCCTGGAAGTCTTTTGTTGCACCTTTGAATATTGAAAAGCTGGAGCACTTGGAAAGAAGTCTCCTAGAAATATCTGAGAATGGGATGTCTGCCTTTGTTTCCCTCTCTGCCTTGGGAGTGACATTTACACAGCTGGCTCCACTAATTCAGTTATATAATTGAATGGAGATGCTTTTCTTTATATGAAACAAATAATGGGAGTTTACATTTCAGGGCAGCTACCTATGGGGGTGGTGTTAGGGACTCACTGTATGGGTTCAGATCTGTTCCCCTTAAGTTAACTTGTATTTGACTGAGAACTGTAGGAGCAGCGGGAACAGCTGGTAGCACCATAAAAAAAGTGCAGGGAAGGCAGACTTTTTCAGGCCCCAAGGGAGGAAACCTTGCAAAAGTACAAAGACCATATTTCTTGTCCTTATTTATCATGGAAAGGAAGGATGCACATCTATTTTATCTCTGAGCCTGTGTACAGCAGGGAGGCTGCCAACTACCCAAAGGCTGGCAACAAGCAGATCCTGGCCTCTGTCCCTTGGGTCATCCACAAAATCACAGAGGCCCCGGACCACTGCCAGGGTCTCCTCTGTTGATCCTGGAAAGGTGGAAGTACCCCTGTAAAATTTTGCTCTGCCTCTGTTTTTTTGTGAAACTTGTCTCATGTCACCAATGAGTAAACTCACACCCTCGCATGTGCCTGCAGGGTCTTCATCTCCTGCTAGAACAGGCACCAGACTCCAGGGGCTTGAACCAGCCTTCTCCTGGAGTCCCAGGAAGCTTGCTGCCTGTGTAGGGGTGCTGGACAGGGGTGGACGAAGGTTCGTCTGCTGTTCCCCTTTAAAATCAGAAGGTTGGGAGCATCTTCCAGAGTGCAGAGCCCAGCTCCAGAAAGCCCAAGCACGTTTGGGTCTTTGAAGATTATTTCTGTGCCCTCTGAAATCCTCACAGACATTTTAGTTGGATTAACACTAACCTCAGGCTCTCATTTTGAAAGATGAGTTTTACTGTAATGTATTTGTACAAATTTAACATAGCCCCTTCAGCTTTTCACCTTCCCCCAAGGATGACGTGAGGCATTGGATCAGCTGTCTCCCACTTGCCATTTACTTACCATGACGCAACCCTTCTTGAAAGTGCTAAATGTTTAAAATTTAAACATGACACTCTGAAGTCTGTCGTGATACCTACCAAGGTAATTGTATTCACACTGTTGTATCGGTATTGGGATTGGGGATTAGCTTCCTAAAAGCCGATGTCAGCCTGTCACTGAAGGTGCAGGACCTATCACTACGGGTGCAGGACATGTTCCAGTTTCCCCTTCTGATGAGCACCCAGTGCTTTCGCCCAGGTTTCCTGACCCCTCTTCCACCCAGACCTTAGGAAGCCTCGTCCAACAAAAAGTGACAATGACTGTGTGCATTTGTGGAATTTTGGTAATCTGTCAGGTCTTGTCTCACTTTATTTTTAGAGAAAAACACCTATGATGAGTATGAAACTGACCTCGGGATCACAGCCATCACCCTCTGTGACTTCCAGGGTGGTGAGGAACCCACAGCTATGCGTGGGGAAGGGGCTAAGTACCATTTCCCACTTTCATGCTGTTTTTCCATTAACTTATCTTGTAAGAATCTGATAACGTTATTAGTTTTTTAAAAATAATTTATTTTAAAACAATTTCAGTTATACAATTTCCATCTCACTTCATGTATAGATATACGCACACACCCATTACCTTCAGCCTTTATCTGAACCATGTGCAGGTATAGGGGCAGGGGTGCCCAATGCCCCCTAAAACCCTAGTGTGTATTTCCCCATATCAAGGACACACCCCCCCATAAAAGCACATGACACTTTCCAAGTGAGAAATTCAGCATTGTCCACCATGTCTACAGGCTGGTCACATTTAACCAAAGACACCTCTTGTCTTGTTTGGGCTAGCACCTTTCACTTCCCTGTCATCTCTGTGGTCCCCTCTAATCTGGAGCAGCCCATGGCTTCTGCCTGCCCTTCAGGTTTTTGGTGCTTTTCCTCTGGGTGGCCAACAGCCTGTCTGAGGCCCTGCTCATGGCAGGGAGTCTCGTGCAATGGAAGCTGTCACACCACTGAATGTTGGGGATAACAGGTGCTCACCATGGCAACCTGGGAGTGCCTCCTTGAGGAGAGAAGGTGAAGATGTTATCACTGCCTGAGCACCAGAGTGAAACTTTGATTTATTAGCTACAGATAGCTACAAAGTTGCAGAGTTGTGGGAGTCTTTAGTTCACACTTAAGAACTATAGGTGGGGGTCGCTCATTTCAAGATGATGTGTGAGGTGATGCTGATCATCAGTGAAGAAGAATGCTCCTCAGGAGAAAGTAGGATCCATGGGTCCATCTCCCCTTCACATCCAGATGCAGACCCAAACTGTGAGCAGTAGATGGAGTCCATGGTGGTGGAGCAAGGCCATCTTCTTGACAAGCTTAGAGAGACTAAATAGATGCTAGCATTAACCCAGCTGAAATGACATGAGGTTGGACATAAAAGAGATTCCCTGCAGAGGCAGCTCAGTACTGCACTGGTACAGTTACAGATGCTCTGCACATTCAACTTGACATTTTTTTCCACTAAGTTTTCTTCATGGTGTCATTTTCTATGGTATTGGTATTTATTTATCTATCTATTTATTTGTCATTTTGTTTTAATAATAATCATTTTTACTTACATTTGACATACAATATCATAATGATTTCAGGTGTACAACATGATGATGGGACATTTCAATAACTTACAAAGTCATCCTTCCAATAATCCTGGTATCCATGTAACACCATACATAGTTATTACAATATTACTGACTGTACTTTACGTCCCCATGACTATCTTGTAACTATGAATTTATACTTCTTAATTTTTTTCTCTTCGCCCACCTTTCCAGCCCTCCTCCCATCATCCCAACAAATCTAGTACCCATCTGACACTATTCATAATTATTAAAATAATATTGACTATACTCCTTTTGTTAAAACTACATCCCCAGAACTATCACTTTTTCTAACAATCAATTTGTACTTCTTTATCCTTTCCCCTTATTTCAACCATTTCCCCACCCCTCCTCCCATCTGGCAACCATCAAAATGTTGTTTGCATCTATGAATTTCTTCCTGTTTCATTTGTTTATTTCCTTCTTTAGATTCAACTTATCAGCAAAATCCACTTACATCTCTCTCTGTCTGACACTCCACTCAGTGAAACAACCTTCCTTTTCTTTTGATTAGAGTTTTAATCCCTTTAAATTCCGAGTAACTGGTGAAAAATATGTAGCTATTGTCATTTTATTATTTATACTTTTTGTTTTTGCTCACCCCCATCTTTAAAAAGTCCCTCTAAACATGATGATCTCCAGGTCCATCCATTTTGTTGCAAATGGCAATATTTTATATTTTCTTATACCTGAGTAATATTCCATTGTGTATATGTACCACAGCTTCTTTATCCAGTCACCTGTTGCAGGGCATCAAGGTTAGTGAAATAAGACAGACAGAAAAAACAAAGAACTGTATGACTTCACTCATATGCATAATATAAAACTGAAAGCAAAGGACAAAGAAATGAACAAAAAAATAACCCATGGACACAATCAATAGTTTAATGTTTATTTGGGGATGAGTGGGTCAGGGAGGGGAGAAAGGGGAGGGGATGGGAGAGGAGGGAGGGTAGCTAAATATAAGGTGATGGAAAGAGAAGTCACATTAGGTGGTGAATTTATTATATTACAAGTTGACAATGCACTGTAGAATTGTATGCCTGAAGCCTATGTAATCCTTGCTAACAGACATCACCCCAATAAGTCTAAAATTAAAAATGAATTTAAAAAAAAATGAAAAGTCCCTCTAACATTAGTTATGTAATGGTATTGGTTTAGTAATGATGAACTCCTTTAGCTTTATCTTGTCTGGGAAGTTCTTTAAATGTCATTTAATTTTGAACAATAGCCTTGTTGGATACATTAAACAATCTTGGTTGTGGATCCTTCATTGTCATCACATTGAATATTTTGTGCTAGTGCCTTCTGACCTGCAAAGTTTCTGATTAGACACCAGCTGACAGTTTATGGACACTCGCTTTTAAGTTACTAGTTGTCTTTCTGATACTGATTTTAGGTTTCTTTTTCTTTTTTAATTCATTTTTATTGTTAGACTTATTGGGGTGATATCTGTTAGCAAGGATTACATAGGTTTCAGGCATACAATTCTACAGTGCATTGTCAACTTGATGTATAATAAGTTCACCACCTAATGTGACTTCTCTTTCCATCACCTTATATTTAGCTTCCCCCCCTCCTCTCCCACCCCCTCCCC
>PVJL010020640.1:0-11738 GCA_004026885.1 Lyroderma lyra
CCAGTTGATAGCGAAGAGATTAAAATAACTATCCATCATCTCCCTAAAGGCAAAAGCCCTCGAGCAGATGGTTTCACCAATGAGTTCTAGCAAGCATTCAAAGAAGAATTAATGCCTGTCCTTCTCAGACTCCTTCAAAACAATGAAGAGGAAGCAATACTTCCTAAATCATTCTATGAGGCCAACTTTACCCTAACATGAAGGTCTGGCATAGACAATACCACAAAAAGGATACTATCGACCAATATCTGTGATGAACACAGATGCAAATATCCTACACAAAATATTAGGAAACAGATTACAACAATGCATCCAAAGATCATACATCATGATCAAGTAAGATTTACCCCGGGAGCACAAGGATGGTTCAAATATGAAAATCAATCAATGTGATACACCACATAAACAAAATCAAAGATAAAGTGTATAGGGTCATTTCAATTGATATAGAGAAAGTTTTCAATAAGATACAACATCCATTTATGATCCAAACACTAAATAAGGTAAGTATAGAAGGAAAGTATCTCAACATAATAAAGACCACCTATGACATGCTCTCAGCTAACATCATACTATATGCAGAAGAGCTGAAGCCTATTCCCCTAAATTCAGGAACAAAACAGGGATGCCTCCTGTCCCCACTGCTATTTAATAAACTACTGGAAGTTCTAGCCACAGTGATCAGCATGAGGAAAAAAATGAAAGGTATCTAAATTAGGAAAGAAAAGGTCAAATTGTCACTATGTGCATTTGACATGCTTCTTTATATAAAAAATTCCAAAGATTCCACCAGGAAATAATTAGGAACAATAAACAAATAGAGTAAGGTCGCAGGATATAAAATCAATGGAAAAAAATCAAAAGCATTCCTATATAAAAACAACGAATCCACCGGAAAAAAGAATGAGAGACATAATTCCCTTTGCTATCATACAAAAAGTATGAAACGCATGGTAATTAACTTACCAAAGAATGTGTCAGACTTATACATGGAAAACTATGAGACACTTTTTGAAGAAATTGGAACAGACCTTAAGAGGTGGAAAAATAGCCCCTGTTCATGCTAGAAAGACTTAACATTGTTACAATTGCCACTCTGCCCAAGGCAATCTACAGATTTTACGCAATACCCTTTAAAATCACATTATACTACTTTCGTGAAATAGATGAGAGAATTAGTAAATTTATATAGAACCATAAAAGACCTCGAATTGCCAAAGCAATATTACGTAAAAAGAATAAGGCTGGTGGCATTACATTCCCTGACTTCAATTTCTATTACAAAGCATCAATTGTCAAAACAGCTTGGAACTGGCAAAAGAATAGAAATACAGACCAATAGAATAGAACTGAAAACACAGAAATAAATCCAAAAGTTTATGGACAAATAATTTTCAATAAAGGAGCAGAAAACATACAATGGGGAAAACACAGCCACTTTAGTATGTGGTGCTGCGAAAACTGGAGAAACATATGCAAAAGAATGAACCTGAGCTGTGAACTCGTTCCATATAAAAAACTGAACTCAAACTGGATTAAAAACCTTCATATCAGACCTTCAACAATAACCTGTATAGAATAAAACCTCAGTACTAAACTTGCAGAGTTAGGATTCTAGAAAGATTTCATGAACCTGACCTCAAAGTCAAGGGAAGTGATAGCAAAAATATATAAATGTGATTATATCAAACTAAAAAGCTTCTGCACAGCAAAAGAAACCATCAACCAGGCTAAGAGACAGCCAAATGAATGGGAGAAAACATGTGCAAATAACGCATCAGATAAGGGTTTAATATCTAAAATATATAAAGAACTCATTAGACTTTACAACAGAAAATCAAACTACCCAATTATAAACTGGGCAGAAAAACTAAACAGGCACTTCTATCACGAGGAAGTACAGGTGGTCAGCAGACATGTGAAAAACTGCTCAACCTCCTTAGCTATCAGGGAAATGCAAATCAAAATCACAATGAGGAATCACCTCAAACCTGTTAGAATTGCTATTCTCAAGAAGACAAGAAATAACAAGTGCTGGAGAGGATGTGGAGAAAAAGGGACTCTGGCACACTGCTGGTGGGAATGAAAACTGGTACAATCACTGTGGAAGGCAGTGTGGAGGTTCTTCAGAAAACTGGGAATGGAGTACCCATTTGACCCAGCATTTGCTCTTCTGGGGTTCTACCCAAAAAACCTGAAAACCTTTGTCCACAAAGACTTATGTACCCCAATGTTCATTGCAGTGCTGTTCACAGTGGACATAACTTGGAAACAACCAAAGTGCCCTTCGACAGATGACTAGATAAAGAAGCTGTGGTACATATACACAATGGAATATCACTCAGCTATAAGAAAAGATGAAATAGTGTCATTTGCAACAAAATGGATGGCCCTAAAGATCATCCTACTTAGTGAAATAAGTCAGACAGAAAAAACAAAGAACTGTATGACTTCACTCATATGCGGAATATAAAACTGAAAGGAACAAAGAGATGAGAAATGAACAAACAAACAACCAACCCATGGACATAACCAATAGTTCAATGTTTATTTGGGAATGATTGGGTTAGGGAGGGTAAAAAGGGGAGGGCGTGTGGGAGGACGCAGGGGAAACTAAATATAAGGTGATGGAAAGAGAACTCACACTGGGTGGTGAACTTATTATACAATATGTTGACAATGCACTGTAGAATTGTATGCCTGAAACCTTTGTTATCCTTGCTAACAGATGTCACCCCAATAAGTCTAACAATAAAAATGAATTTTAAAAGTTTTCTTCCAATGTTTTAGAAATAAAATATCCAACGAGCTTTATATAAGGCAGGTCTGACCATCCTGTGACCCAGGATGGCTTTGAATGTAGCCCAATACACATACTTAAAATGTAATATTTTGTGGCATTTTTTGTTACAACTTATGAGCTATTGTTAGTACTAGTGTAGTTTATGTTACCCAAGACAATTCTATTTCCAATGTGGCCCAGGGAAGCCAAAGTGTTAGATACCACTCACGTAAACGATTGTCCTTTAGTGAAAGTGATAATTCAAAACACCTGTTTAACTCAACACTTCTATTCTACTCAAAGTTCTGTCAGTCCTTTGCTTGTTGGTAAATCCTGATTTTTCTTTTGGTTTTTCTTAGGAAAATTCTAAAAGATGACACACTTATTTTATTGAAATTTGATTCTTCACAGTAATAGTGCCAGGTTTTAATTAAAATTGAAAGTTCAAATAAAGTCAGATGTTAAATGAAATCCAGCATAGTGATTGTTTTTATGTGACCCACATGTTCTCAAGAAGGAACCGTGAATTTCTACAGATGATAATGATTAGACAGCAAAAGAGTTAATACAAATAAACTTGAGGGGGATAGTAGGTACCAAGGTTAGCTGAGCTGAGTTAGCCACAAATAAAAGAACTCATATCGCTACTGCTGTGTATACAGTGAGCCTGATCTCGGAAAACAAGCTTATCTGAGCTTGGCTTGCTGCAAGGAAAGTTTACTGTGGCCGGATTCTACCTGTGATTTCTTTTACAGGTGACTACATCTTGATATTGAAGAATGTGTCTGTACCTTTTCTGTATAAGAAGAGCTAACCCAAAGTTCAGCGCAAATGTGTGCCTTGAAACCTGCCACATTAATCTGCCATGCCCATATTTCTCGCTTTGAATAAAACTTTTCAACTTGGATTTTCAGATCCCTCATGAACTTTCCACATTCTGTCAATATTCAGGGGCATCCAATAACCAGAAGAGAAGACATTACATGACTAAATGTTGCAGGTTCCACAAATTAAATATAACATTTCAATTTTGTTGATGTTCATAAAAATCTCTTCAATGATTGGAGGTCGGAGGGCAAGATGGTGACAGGAGAGGAGGGCCCTAAAGCCTCTCCCAGAAAACACAATTTCGATCCTCCCCCAGGATCCCAGAAAGAGGACCCTGAGTGACAAAAACAGCAGCTGAGAAATCAATGTATTGCAAGTAAACACCTGAAGGTTGGAGAGAAGTGGGCGCGTCGAAGTGAGGGGAGGGATCAAAGACAGATCGCAACAGGACCCGATCGTGGGTGACCATCCAGGAGCAGTGCAGTGCATGGGCGGGGGAGAGGACAAGAGGAGACAAGAGGAAAAGCCCTAGCAAAGTGGCAGAACAGTGGGAGTCGTTGGGGAGCTGGGCTGGTGAGCTGGAATTTGCAGTGGCGAGTTGGGGACAGAGCTTGGGAGCCAGCCTCTGTAACTTTTGAGTGTTAGCAGGGCAGAGTAAGGACATTGAACTGCAGAGACGACATTGTGGCACTAGGATCTCTTGGGAAACACAACGCAGGCATGAATGGCGCCTGAGCAGGCCTAGGGTTCCTGGTCGCAGCCTGCAGTTCCTGGTTGTGGCCCACTGCGGGGGCTAGACGGCTGCCAAGCGGACAGCGCACGACCCCTGCACTAGGCTGCGGCTTCCATTCCTGCCCGCTGTGAAGGTTGACCTCCTGCTGGTGCTGCTCCTGAGGCTCCTGAATGTGGCTGCAGTTCGCATACCGCCCGCTGCAAAGACAAACTGGCTCCCTTTCTACCGCAGTGTCAAAACAAAAGCATCAGACTGGGGTGCATGCCTGCTCGCATGCCCCTGGCTCCTAAAAGCAGTTCGAGTCCACAGTCTCTGCCCCAACATTTGGTCACTGGACCAGACCTGGAAAGAAAGGCGGTTTTTATAGCATTCGCCCCAGCCAGCAGGAGCAGCCTCGGCCCGCATCACCCAGATTCCCCAGCATAGGGCACAAGGAGGAGATGTCCCAGTGTGCCTTTTCTTGGCATCTTTCCTTTCCTACAGCCTCCCCAACCAACTAAATGCAGTAGCCAAAGAGACCATGACATATGCACACTGCTTCCAAATGTAACAGGAGACCAGAAATAAGAAATAGACTACTCCTCTCTCCCAAAACTTGCCACTCACAGGACCACCTTGTGTCTGACCTACACCAAGACTCCACAATAGTACCAATCTGGGCTTTGGTGCACTATTACTGAACATAACGCCCTCATGTCAATGACGAAGAACCCAGCATACAGGATGAATTCCTTAAAACTAAAACTCCTCAAAAAATCAAGAAATTTATCAAGACAGCATCTTACATCTAGAAGTTTCTGGAATAAGTGACAGAGAAATTCATGTAGCCATTCCAAAGGCTCTGAGAGAAATGAAAATATAGCGGCAAAGCACCATGGCTGAGATAAACAACATAAAAAAAGAGATGAATGATCTAAAAAAATACTCCAAGTACAAAATGGAAAAATTTAACAAAGAAATTCAAACCCTAAGGAAGATTGACATAGAAATGTGAGAGATAAATAATACAATAAAATAAGTGAGAAAAATAAGACTGACATAGGAAACAGGGCCAACCACATGGAGGAAATAATTAGTGATATTGAAGATGAGAACATAGAAACAGCTAAGAAAGAGGAAGGGAGGGAATATAGAAGCAAAAGGATTGAAAGAATTCTCCAAGAACTATCTGACTCCATGAGACAAAACAACATCAAGATAAAAGGTATAGAAGAAGGGGTAGAGCATTCTACACAGAGCACACTCAAACAAAGAGTAGTTGAGAAATTTCCAAACCTATGGAAAGATCTGGAACCCCAATTTCAAGAAGCAATCAGGTCCCCTGGATACCTGAACCCTAACTGATCTTCTCCAAGACACATGGTACTAAAGATATCCAAAAGTAAAGAGAAAGAGACAATTCTCAAGGCAGCCAGGGAAACAAGAACTCTAACTTTTAGAGGAAAAACCATCAGGATGGCATCCTAGTTCTCAGCAGAAATGCAGCAAGCCAGAAGAGGGTGGAATCCAATATAAAAAAACTGAAAGAGAGTAACTTATAGCCAAGAACCATTTCTCCAGCAAAATTAATTTTCAGATATGAAGGTGGAATAAAGATCTTCTCAGACACACAGAAGCTGAGGGAATTTGCCAGGACAAGGCCAGCACTCCAAGAAATACTGAAGGAGTCTGTGCGACCTGAAACAAAATATCAAAAAAAATGGAACAATGTTGGGGCAACAGGAAAGAAACAATAATAAAACAAATCAAACAAAGAAATAAGTAATGGTCACAGGAAACACTCCTATATCGATCATCACTCTAAATGTTAATGGACTGAACTCACCAATAAAAAGACAGACAGTAGCAGACTAGATTAAAAAACAGAATCTATCTATGTGCTGTCTCCAAGAAACACACCTCAGCCATAAGGACAAACACAGACTCACTGTGAAAGGATGGGAAACAATACTTCAACCAAATGGTAACCAGAGAAAAGCAGGAGTTGCCATACTTCTACCTAATGAAATAAACTTCAGGTTAAAAGAGATAGTAAAAGACAAGGACGGACATTGCATAATGATAAAAGGCACAATACAACAACAATAGTACTTGACACTAATTAATATGTATGCTCCTAACCGGGATGCACCCAAATAGACAAAGAAACTACTAACAGATTTGAAAGGAGAAACTGATGAATACACAATCATTGTGGGAGACTTAAACACCGCACTGACAGCCATGGACTGATCATCCAAACAGAAAATATATAAGGAAACATCAGCACTGAATGACACATTACAGCAATTGGCCATAATTGATATTTGCAGGACACTTCATCCAGCAAAAGGAGACTATTCCTTCTTTTGTAGTGCACATGAAACATTCTCAAAGATATCCCACATGCTGGGACACAAAAGGAGCCTCAGCAAATTCAAGAAGATTGAAATTATACCATGTGTAGGCTCAGACCACCATGCTTTGAAATTGGAGATCAACTGTAAAAGGAAACCAGAAAAAACACATATATATGGAGATGAAGAACAGCTCATTTAAAAAGGACAGGATAAAAGAACAATAAAAGATGAGATTAAAAAATATATACAAATTACTGACAATCAAAACACAACATACCCGAATTAGTGGGACACAGCGAAAGCAGTGAAAAGGGGGACATTTATATCAATACAGGCCTGTCTTAAGAAACAAGAAAAATCACAAGGAAACAACTTAACATACCATCTTTAAGAACTAGAAATAGAAGAGCACACAAATCCCAAAGTCAGCAGAAGATAAGAAATAATAAAAATTAAAGCAGAGCTATTCCAATTAGAGAACAAGAGGACAATAGAAAAAATTAATATTACAAAGAGCTGGATCATTTAGAAAGTCAATAAAATTGACAAAACCTTGGCGAGCCTAATCAAAGGATGAAAAGAAAGGACACACATATCCAAAATTTGAAATGAAAGGGGAGAAATTACCACTGATACCAAAGAAACATATAGGAATACAAGAAAATCTTATGAAGAACTTCATGCCACTTAATTTTACAACCTAGAAGAAATGGACAAGTTTCTAGAACCTTATAGCTTACCTAGAATGAACCAAGAAGATCTCGATAATCTGAATAGAACAATTCATAGTGAAGAGTTTAAAATGACTATCCATAATCTCCCTAAAGGCAAAAGCCATGGACCAGATCGTTGCACCAGTGAGTTTTACCAAGCATTCAAAGAATAACAAACACCTATCCTCCTCAGACTCCTCCAAAAAACTGAAGAGGAAGCAATACTTCCTAATTCCTTCTATGAGGCCAACATTACTCCAATACCGAAGCCCGGCAAAGACAATACAAAGAAAGAAAACTATAGACCAATATCTGTGATGAACACAGATGCAAATTTCAAAACAAAATAATAGCAAACAGAATATAGCGATGCATCAGAAAGATCATACCTCAAGTTCAAGTGGGATTCGTCCCAGGAGCACAAGGATGGTTCAACATACGAAAATCCATCCATGTGATACACCACATAAACAAAACCAAGATAAAGAACATATGACCATTTCCCATTGATGCAGGAAATGCTTTCAACAAGATACAGCATCCAATTATGATCAAAACACTAAATAAAATAGGTATCGAAGGAAAGCATCTCAACATAATAAAGGCCATATATGAAAAGGCCTCGGCTAACTGCATACTCAATGGAGAAAGCTGAAGCCTATTCCCTTAAAATCAGGAACAAGACAGGGATGACCCCTGTCGCCACTGTGATTTAATATAGTAATGGAACTTCTAGCCACAGCAATCGGGCAAGAGAAAGGAATCAAAATATCCAAATTTGGAAAGAAGAGGTCAAATTGTCACTATTTGCCAATGACGGGACGCCTTATATAAATAATTCCAAAGATTCTACCAGGAAACTATTAGAAACAATAAACGAATATAGTAAAGTCACAGACTACAAAAAAATATAAAAAAACCAAAAGCATTCCTATATACAACCAAAAAATCCACAGAAAAACAAAGGAGGGAATCAATTCCCTTTGCTATCAAAACAAAATGAATGAAATACCTGAGGTTTAAGTTAATGATGACTGTGTCAGTCTTATACACAGAAAAGCATAAGACGCTTTTGAAAGAAATTGAAACAGACTTTAAGAGGTGGAAAAATATCCCGTGTTCATGGATAGGGAAATTTAACATTGTTAAAATGGACATTCTGCGTAAAGCCATCTACATATTTAATGCAAAACCCATGAAAATACCACAAGCATGCTTTCATGAGATAGATAAAAGTATCAGTAAATGTATATGGAACCATAAATGACATCGAATTGCCAAAGCAATACTACCTAAAAAGAATAAGGCTGGTGGCATTACATTCCTTGACTTCAATTTCTATTACAAAGCATCAATAGTCAAAACAGCTTGGTACTGGCAGAAGAACAGAAATATAGACCAATGGAATAGAACTGGAAACCCAGAAATAAACCCACAAATTTATGGACAAATAATTTTCAATAAAGCAGCAAAGAACATACAATGAGGAAAAGACAGCCTCTTTAGTAGGTGGTGCTGGGAAAACTGGAATAATATATGCAAAAATGAACTTGAGCTGTGAATTCCCTCCATATACAAAAATTAACTCGAAATGGATTAAAGACCTCCATATCTGACCTGCAACAATAAACTGGATAGAAGAAAACATTGGTACCAAACTTATAGACCTAGGACTCAAAGAAGACTACATGAACCTGACCTCAAAGACAAGGGAAGTAAAAGCAAAAATAAATGAATGGGATTTTATCATACGAAAAAGCTTCTGCACAGGAAAAGAAACCATGAACAAGGCAAGAGACGGACAACTGAATGAGAGAAAATATTTGCAAATAACGCATTAGATAAGGGTCCAATATCTAAAATATATATAAAGAACTAATAAGACTTAATAACAACAAAATCAAACAGAACAATTATAAACTGGGCAGCAGAACTAAACAGGCACTTCTCCCACGGAGAAGTACAAATGGCCAGCAGACATGTGAAAAACTGCTCAACCTCATTAGCTATCTGGGAAATGCAAATCCAAATCACAATGAGGTACCACCTCACACCTGTTAGAATGACTATTATCAACAAGACAAGGAATAACAAGTGTTGGAGAGGATGTGGAGAAAAAGGGACTCTGCTACACTTCTCGTGGGAATGAAAACTGGTACAACCACTGTGGAAGGCAGTGTGGAGTTTCCTCAGAAACCTGGGAATGGAGTTCCCATTTGAACCAGCAATCCCTCTTCTCGGGATCTACTCAAAAAACATGAAAACCTTTGTCCACAAAGACTTATATACCCCAATGTTCATTGCAGCGCTGTTCACAGTGGTCATAATATGGAAACAACCAAAGTGCCCTGCGACAGATGACTGTATAAAGAAGCTGTGGTACATATACACAATGGAATATTATTCACCTCTAAGAAAAGATGAAATAGTGTCATTTGCAACAAAATGGATGGACCTGAAGATCATCCTACTTAGTGAAATAAGTCAGAAAAAACAAAGAACTGTATGACTTCACTCATATGCGGAATATAAAACTGAAAGGAACAAAGAGATAAGAAATAAACAAACAAACAAACAACCCATGGACAAAATCAATAGTTCAATGTTTATTTGGGAATTAGTGGGTTAGGGAGGGGAAAAAGGGTAGGGAGTGTGGGAGGACGGAGGGGAAGCTAATTATAAAGTGATGGAAAGAGACCTCACACTGGGTGGTGAACTTATTATACAAGAAGTTGACAATGCACTGTAGAATTGTATACATGAAAACTATGTTATCCTTGCTAACAGATGTCACCCCAATAAGTCTAACAATAAAAATGAATTTAAAAATTTTTCTTCCAATGTTTTAGAAGTAAAATATCCAATGAGCTTTATATAAGGCAGGCCTGACCAACCTGTGGCCCAGGATGGTTTTGAATATAGCCCAATACAAATACTTAAAATGTAATATTTTGTGGCATTTTTTGTTATAACTTATGAGCTATTGTTAATACTAGTGGATTTTATGTGTTACCCAAGACAATTGTATTTCCAATGTGGCCCAGGGAAGCCAAAGTGTTAGATACCACTCAGGTACACCATTGTCCTTTAGTAAAAGTGATAATTGAGAACATCTGTTTAACTCAACACTTCTATTCTACTCAAAGTTCGGTTAGTCCTTTGCTTGGTAAATCGTGATTTTTCTTTTGCTATTTCTTAGGAAAACTCTAAAGGTTGACACACTTATTTAATTGAAATTTGATTCTTCACAGTAATAGTGCCAGGTTTTAATTAAATTTGAAAGTTCAAATAAAGTCAGATGTTAAATGAAATCCAGCATAGTGATTGTTTTTATGTGTCCCACATGTTCTCAAGAAGGTACTGTGAATTTGTGCAGATGATAATGATTAGACAGCAAAAGAGTTAATATAAATAAACTTGAGGGGGCTAGCAGGAAGCAAGTTTAGCTGAGCTCAGTTAGCTACAAATAAAAGAACTCATATGGCTACTGCTCTGTCTACCGTGAGCCTGATCTTATAAAACATGCTTATCTGAGCTTGGCTAGCTGCAAGGAAAAGTTTACTGTGGCCCGATTCTACCTGTGATATTTTTACAGGTGACCACATCTTGATATTGAAGAATCTGCCTGTACATTTTCTGTATACGGAGAGCTAACCCAAACTTCAGGACAAATGTGTGCCTTGGACCCTGCTACACTAATCTGCCATGCCCATACTTCTCTCTTTGAATACAACTTTCCAACCTGGATTTTCAAATCCCTCATTAACTTTTCACATTCTGTCAATAGTCAGGGACATCCAATAACCAGCAGAGAAGACATTACATGACTAACTGTTGCTGGTTCCACAAATTAAATATAACCTTTTAATTTTGTTGATGTTCATAAAAACTCTTCAATGCTTGGAGGATGGTGGGCAAGATGGTGACTGGAGAGGAGGTCCCTAAAGCCTCTCCCAGAGAACACAAATGAATAGTCCCCAGGATACAAGAAAGAGGACTCTGAGTGACAAAAACAGCAGCTGAGAAATCCATGTATTGCAAGTAAACACCTGAAGGTTGGAGAGAAGGGGGCGAGTCGGAGAGAGGGGAGGGATCAAAGACAGATCGCAACAGGCCCCCATTGTGGGTGACCATCCAGGAGCAGTGCAGTGCATGGGAGGGGGAGAGGACAAGAGGTGACAAGAGGAAAAGCCCTAGCAAAGTGGCAGAAAAGTGGGAGTCTTTGGGGAGCTGGGCTTTGGAGCTGGAATTTGGAGCAGCGAGTTGGGGACAGAGCTTGGGAGACAGGCTGTGTAACTTTTGAGTGTTAGCAGGGCAGAGCAAGAACTCAGAACTGCAGAGAT
>PVJL010020641.1:0-11742 GCA_004026885.1 Lyroderma lyra
CTCACGTACCCCGGAGGGCTCCCGTACCCCGGGGGGCTCATGTACAGAGAATGTGGTTGGAACGACAGCTGCGCTCGTGGCAGAGGTTGTGTCCGGGGAGGGCGTCCAAGATGGGGACTAGGCAGCACACCATTTTCTTGGTGCTGAAATTCCATCTCTTTAGTTAAAAAAAAAAAAAAAAGTTGGGAGGAATGTGAAGAAATGTTAACAGCTGTCAAATTCCAGTTGAGGGTTCACAGATGTTTGTTTTACCCATCTTTAAACTTTTCTGTATTTCTTTAAACTTTTCTGTAAAAATTAGCTCCTGAAAAACCCAAAACCAAAAGGGGGGTTTGGGAATGAAATCATTAAGCTCCGTGATAAAACTCAGAGATGCGATAATTGTGTGTTTAGAATGATCTACCCGCGCGACCTTCTTAAACGATTTTCGTCTAAATCCTTTGGGAAAGGAGGGGTTTCAGCTCCCGGTCTCCTCAGGCCTGGCGTTGTCTGATACGTCGTCCCTGGGTGCAGGTGACAGGCGCGCCGCCTCCTGGCACCGGCGTCCCCCAGGGCCCGTCGTACCTGCCCTCAGCACAGAAGCAATGTAGAGGCCCGTCCAAGAGTGACCACCCGGCCATGCGGCCAGGGCTTTGCAGCGCGGAAATAAGCCGCCTTGGAATCCAGGAAACAGCGCCAGCCCGGGGCCTCGTCCCACTCACTCAGATCACACGGACGATTTACGTCCGAGAATTGGAATTTCGATTTGATCTCGGAGTTTACTCGCAGAGGCCAAGGCACATTATGGGGGGGCGGGGGGCTGACGGTGCTGAGAAGAACTAGGATTAAAGTAATGGAACACAGATGCCGGGGCTCCGGCGCGGCCAAGTAAAGCCAGGTGCTGGCGCAGGTGACGGGAGAGCCCGGGGGTAGCGCGAGGCCCGGGGGACGGGCAGCACGGTTTGGGGCCCACAGTCGCTCCATCTCCAGGCCCTTGCCACCCAGGGCGTCGAGCACAGGTTCTGGAAATCTCACCCTCTTCTGTACCTGAACGAGGTTGTTCCCAAAACCGTGGCCCGCCAAGTGGGCGTCTTCGGAAAACGACTTCTGGAATTTCCCAGACTTCTTGCAAGTGACCCGCAGCACTTCGTCAGGGTGGAGCAGCCTGAACGTCTTCCTGCTCCGTCTGGGATCTGTACAGTAACGTCTTGGTGACTTGGCAGGGTGCGCCTGGCCGGGGAGACCTCCGCTCTTGGCCGGGCTGTGCAGCACTGAACTTGGTGACCTTGAGATCAGGCACCTCTGGGGGCTTCTGCCTCGCTGGGCCGTGGGGTCCAGGGGCAGGCAGGGGGCCGGGGGGCCCAGGCTTTGTCCTTAGAGTTCCCGAAAGTCAGCTGACTCCGGCCGTGGCACGTGACTGTGGTTGCCCAGACGTGGCAGGTGGGCCGGGGGGCTGCCAGAGGCCTGGGTGGGGCGCACAGGAGGAGGAGGAGGCGGGGAGGCTGAGCCCTGGCCGAGGCAAAGGCTCTCAGGGCTGCGTGCCCTGCCAGACACGCTTCTCACGGCCCGAGGGCCCGTCCCCAGTTCTGACCTGTGTGCGAGCGCCCAGCCCCCGGCTTCCACGCTTGCTAACTCAGCAAGCTCTAACGGTGCTTCCCTCCTCTGAGGCCTGGGCTCCTCATGTGGAAGACAGGGGTGACCACCCCCCACCCCGCCCCCAGGAGGCAGCTCCTGTGGCTTCAGTGGTCTTCTCTCCGCTCAGGTCACTACGCCCCCTCACCCCCAGGGTCCCGGGGTGGCAACACCCCCAACCCCGACCCTGAAGACAGGCCCCTCTGTGCACAGAGTGTGTCCTCTCGCGTGCAGGAGGACTCCACGGCCCCACTCACTCTGTCCACTAGCACACGGAGGGCCTCCTCTGCCCGGGAACTCCGTGGCGGTTAGGAGTCAGGCGGGAGACAATGGGGGAAATGAAAGCACAACATTGGCAGCGATCGTGGGGGCAGGACTGAAATGACACGGGATGAGGGCCTGGCGAGGTGGTGCTCTCAGCCGTCCGGTGGCCAGGGCCACCCACTAGGCCGAGGTGGCTTTGGAACCGAGTGCTGGGTGACAGGGGAGGCCGGCAGCCAGGAGAGGACCAGGTGCGCTGGGGGTGGGCGGAGTCAGCAGCTGGTGCAAAGGCCCTGGGGCCGAGGGGGCAGGGCCTGTGGGCCTGAGCCGGTGGTCCCGGGGGCGGGAGGGGACTAAGGAAGCTGAGGGGGTGGGCGGGCCTGAGGCAGGGGGCCGATGTCGGGGAGGGTGGGTCCACCATCTGGGGAGTCAGATTTCCCCGTAGGGAGATCCCCGTGGCTGGTGGGTGGAGCATGCACGCAGGGGCGGAGCGAGGGGAGGAGTCTTTCCCCTTTATGTGCAGACCCGCACGTTTCCTCATTCCAGCTCCCGCTATGAATAAATTAAACTAATTTAGCTTCGTGGCCCCTAAGAATTAATGGACGGCCGATGACCCCGGTGCTTAAATGCGGGTCGTGAAGTGCCCCCCCCGAGGGAACGATGGGACTTGCCGGTGGGCTCCGACCTGCCCGGCCGCAGCTGGGTTTTAAGGACGTGCGCACGTCGGGGGGCCCCGCTGTAGTTCTTTCTCAAAACAGCAGCAGGAAAAACACGGACGTGCCCCCCGTCCCTCCTGGAACCGCGTGGTCTCCCAGATCCCGTCCCAGAACCTAGTTCTGTCTGTCAGGATTTCTCACAAACGCGTCCCCGAGCAAAGCCACAGCTCCTGGGGTGCGGGGTGGCCCGGACTTAATGACCGAGAAGTACTTTAAGGTCCGCGCTTCTCCCGTATTTCTGCAGAGTAATCCTCGTGGTGACCAAGACCGTGTGGGCTCTGGCGCCAATTATTAAACCGTTATATCGTCTTGTCATTCCTGTTCGGGGCTTCGCCCGGACGGTCACACGACAAAAGGACACGCTCTTGGTCGTCTTGGCGTTGCCCATTGCGTGTCCCATCGGTGCTGCTCGCTCCAGCTGGATGGAGGGCAGAGCCGGGGCCGCGTGTCGCTGGGCCGGACTGCACAGTGGGGACCTCCCGAGTCCCGTTTGGACGGCTCTGCCTCCGCCGTCCGCCGTGCACCCCATCCCTCTCTCTCTGGGGCAGGGTCTCCCCTTCTCTCTTCATTAAGGGGCAACGTGCTCACAGCAGGGCTCCCAAGTCTTCGTGGATGATTTCTTCTACCCACGGACGAGTCCTGGTGTCAGACACGTGCACCCCCAAGAAGCGTCTGTGCAGCCCCCCAGTCAGTGGACCCCGGGTGTCCAGCCCCGAGTCTCAGCGCCAGAGGCACGTCCACAGCAGCACGCCATCTCGGAAAGATTTTACTCCGCGTCCCAACTGCTGGCGGCGATGACGCCGATGCTCGGGAACCCGGGGAACGTTGGGGAGACAGAAGGCGGCGCCGTCGGAAGTAACTGTGGCCCCGTGGCACGACCCCAGGGCGGGAGGAGTGCCTGAGCCCTGCAAACACCCCGAGACCTAATTCCGCGTGAGGGCCCGTCTCTGCGGTTCGATCTCGGGGTCTTTCCCGAGAAGCTGCCAGCGCCCCGGCGTCACGTGTGTTTGTCATGCTGCCTTGCCCTGAACGACCTCGATCGCTTCATTAATGGGAACGGACAGAAGGTGGCCCCCGCAGAGCAGCGAAGGTGAGGGGGTGAGCCACCCGGCGGCCTCGGGAAGGGAGCGCTAAGGTCAGCGTGCGGTCACACTGACTGGGGACACGCGGCCCTTCGTGTCACAGAGCGGGGTCCTCCTGTTCCGGCGCAGGCAGCCGAAGGACCGGCATCACATTTCGAATGCAGGCGGCAGGACGTGGGTTTCTGGAGGCTTCCATAGTGTCGATGCTGACTGGGGAGGGCCCCCCGGTGTCACTGGGGTGAGAGGGCCCCCCGGTGTCACTGGGGTGAGAGGGCCCCCCGGTGTCACTGGGGTGAGAGGGCTTTCCGTTCTGGCGTCCGTGTCAGGGCCCGCCTGCTTCGGGCTTGGAGGAGCCGGAGTGGAGGGCGAGGGGACGGGCCTCTCCGGAGGGCCCGGTGGGGCAGCGCCGAGACGGAGTGCTGGACATCGGCAGGTCCCCACAGCACCGGGCCGACGCCCTGCGTGTCCTCGATCCGGGGTCCTCTTTCTCCCCCTTACTCAGCCGAGGGAAAGCACCCCCGGAGTGCCCCCGACCGGGCTGCCAGCGCCCCGTGGCCCCTCCCCGCCCGCGGACGTCAGAGTCGGGGCCCGTGCAAACATGTAGGAGGTAATGTGGGGAGAGTCCCGGGCCCCCGAATTGGCACGCACCGCGGCAGTTGGAGAGAGGGGACACAGGTCTGTTGTGTCAGGTTGCGAGGTTCTGAGTGAGGACTTCTCCCTTCACTTGGCCAACACCGTCTTCATGACCCACAAAAACATGCAAAGAGCGGGGACGAGAAGGCGCCCACGTGCGCAGGTGGCCGTGTGCCGGGCGTGACGCCGTGTCCAGGATGCGCCGCGACCTCCAGGCCAACCGCGGGGGTCGCCGGCGGTGGACGTGCGGGCGTGCAGGCTTTCTACTTGTCACTTCCTCACGAGAGCCACCCAAGGTCACGGCACAGAAGTTCACGGAGCATCCCGCTCTGTATTCCGCCATCGGGAGGCTATGGCTCTTAGCGGTGTATGACAAGGGGACAAGCCAGTGGGGACTTCCAACGAGGAGTCCCGTCTCCCAGCCTGTGGGAGGGGAAGGCACTGTCCTCTGAGACAAGGCCGTTGGCCCCCATGCGCCCCACAGACGTCCCAGTTGCGCCCAATCCCACGTGCAGTCTGGTGGCACCGTTCGTGTCACTGCCGGACGCTCTTTGCTTCGTGTCGGCTCCAGTGCCCCGGTCCCCACGCACGGCCCCCGCTCACAGAGGCCCGTCCCTGAGCACGTGAGGCCCAGCCACACGGACTGCGACGGGCCTCCCCCGGGGCTATGACGCGTGCTGAGGTTCGAGCAGCTCGGCCCTGCGGCTTGTGGGCACTCGGGCCGATGGTCAGCCGGGGAGAAGCACCCCTGCCCCCCCCGCAGCGAGGCCCATGGAGCGAGGTTTGGCGGCTCCCCGTCAGCGGGCTCGCCGTGGTCCCTGAGTAAACGCCGAGCACACGCTCGGTGTCACCTCTCAGCCGCGTGTCACCTCTCTGAGCCGTGTGTCACCTCTCTGAGCCGTGCCCACTGTCTGCGCGCGTCCCTTTGAGGCCCGGCTGTGCGGGTCGGTACTTGGCGATGTGTCCCGGGTCCCTCCCTGCGAGATGTCCGGGGTGGTAGGCGACAAGCTCTCCTGCGGGGGACACCTTCCTTGTGACAGACCGTACGGCTGTCTGAGACCGAGCTCTCGCCGATGAAACAGGAACCGCCGCCCGCGGAGTCCGGGCCGAGACGGGACCCGACGAGGGAGAACGAATGGCCCTCCGTGTGCTCCGAGCGCCCGGCTGCCCCAGGTGCCTTCGGGGAAGCGCTCCACGGACCCAGGTGGTCACGGACCCAGGTCGTCACGGACCCAGGTCGTCACGGACCCAGGTCACCTCCCCGCGGGGCAGCGGCGCCGGCTCCCTGTGCGGGCTGGGCGCGGGGGCTCCCCGGGGTCTGTGCGCCAGGCGGAGGGGGATCCCGCCTCCCTGCCCCGCAGCCCCCCGCACTGGGACCCAGGCCGGCACTCGGACCGGTTTGCTCCGAGACGGGGAGCTGCCATGAGCCGTCTCCTCCCGCGGTGAGTGAGCTCGGGGCTCAGAGCCCTGCTCGGCCGAGGGTCCCGAGCCTCGTGTCTCCCCCAGGTTAGGTGTCGCCAAGGAGACTGTCCCCTGAGGCCCGCGGGGGACGGAATGTCTCTCCTTTCGAAAACCAGGCAGGACCAGCCACCCTCCCCTCTGAGCCCCCCACCGTGCTGGGGCCACCCCAGTTTCAGGGCCTGGGGCGCCGTCTGGGTTCCAGGCGCCTCCTCACTTCGGCGTCCCCTTGGCCCGCAGGGCGGGTGGCGGCTGGGCCCGGAGCTGGTCCGTGGGATCGCGCGGCTGCAGGACGCACAGCAGCCCCATCTCCGCGCCGGGGACCCCTGCGCAGGCTCAGGACGCTGCGGTCCCCCAATCCCCCAAATCACTCACTGCCCGCAGCCCCGAGCTGACACAACGGGCGAGAGGGCAGTCCTGGGAGCCCGGCAGCTCCACGGGGCCCGCTCAGCGGCTCTGCCATCGCCTCTGACACAGGACGGCACGTCACCGAGGGCGGCGCCCCTGGCTTGTCGTCCTCCCGTGGCGGAGGGACGGCCCGTGGCCAGGTGCGATGGCCGTGGGGGCGGGGGCCGGGGCGGTGTGCACCGGGTCGTGGGACGGTCAAGGGAACACGCCGAGGCCGGGTCCTGCCGTGTCTCCCGGTGACGGTGACAGCGAAGGCACAGGGTCCGGACACGCCTGCCCGAAAGCAGAAGGGGCTCAGCGTAGCTCATGGGGTCGCGGGGGTGGGGTGGGGGGCTGTGGGGCCGCGGGGGGGCGTGGGGGTACAAGGGGGGCTGGGCAGGGCCCCAGGAAAGGCCTTCCGCTGCAGTTTGTTGCCCCGAGGCAGACGGCGGTAGAATCCTGGCGGGAAACGGAAAGCAGGTTGTGAGATCTGGGGGCCCACCCCAGGCCGCGAGGGGCTGAGTTTACGCACCAGTGTCCCCTCCGTCTGATAATGCTGTCCCCTCCGCCCACCTGTGGGACCGCGGAGCCCCCCACCCCCGGACGCGGGCCGGGCGGATGGAACGTTCTAGGTCTCCGCACTGCCGGAGGGTTCCTTCTTCCATCACCCACCGAGGGCCGCTCATTTGTGAGGCAACAGCACCACCTGTGGTCAGAAAGCAGCATTTCCTCTAGAACTTTCTCTGAAGTTCTAGAAGAGTAAGGGGGCATGCCAAGTTAGTCTGCGGCCTGCCAAGGGCAGGACTCACCGGGGGAGCACGGCAGCCTCAGTTTCCCCTCTCACGTTCGTGGGCCACTGCATGCCTTCCTTCACCTCCGGCCCATTTATTGTTCCTTCTGCCCTTGTGACGATGGGGACCGTGGGGACACAAGTGTCCCCCTGCCTGAAGGAGCCCACAGTGGGCCTATTAGCTTCCGTCCCCAGCTCTGTCCGGCTCCCTCTGCACCACGCTCTGTCACCCCACCTTTGTGCTTTTGAGGATCCCACGGGGCCTTTTGCCGTCCTGGAGGCTGGCGCCCCCCCAGCGCGGCCCCCCGCCATGGAAGCTGTGAGCTGCGTGGTCCGGCCAGGCTTTCCCGGGGGGGGGGGGGTCTGCTTGTGTCAGAAGAGATGGGAACTCCGAGCTCGCCCCTCTTGGGGTCCCCGCACCGCCTGTGGCCCGGCCAGCACGGGCAGGGCTCTCCTGGACAGTCACGAAGGGGGGCACAGCCGAGTGGGGTGAACCCACGGGACCGGGGCCCCCGCTGAGCCCCCTTCTGTCTCCTTGGGGCGAGGAGACTCAAGGCAGCGGGAGGGCGGGAGGGGGCGTTGGGCAGCCCCCCGGCGTGGGCCCGGGCCGTGGACGCCCTGAGGGCCCGGTGGCCGCCTCGGCCCCTCCCTGAGCCTGCTGGGGCGCCCGCGCTCATACCCCGGGGGGCCCGGGCCGTCTCCGGAATTTTGTCAGTGAACGTGACAGCGACCCGGCCTGGGCCACACCGACGACTGTGCGGGGACCCCAGCGGGCAGCCCGCGCCCCGTCGCCTGCCACGTCCGGGTCCCGCCCTTCCGGAAGGTCGCCGAACGCTCCCCGCAGCCCGGGGTTGGGGTTCCTGTCGTCTCCGTCTCGCCGTTTAGAAAATGGAGGTTCTGGGAGGTGGGTCACGTGCCCTGTCACACGGCAAGGCGGCCCGGGGCGGCTCGGCGGCCCAGCTCGTCCCCTCCGCGCTCCGTGACGGCGGTGGCTCTGCTCACGGACCGGCGCGCGCTTTTAATGACCCCAAAGCATCCTACACGGAGGGGGTTGGGTCACCCCCACTTCGGAGGGTCGGTGGGGTCATGGGGTGCGCCTCACGTCTCCTGAGGGTCGGTGGGGTCATGGGGTGTGCCTCACGTCTCCTGCTTGCCACATGCAGGGGAGAGGCACTCAACTCCGTTGTCCCTTGTCCTGGGCACCTCCTGCCCAGGGCCGTGCCCCAGAATTTAAGTCCTCTCCATGTCGCCTCAGCAAATGTCAGGTCAGGGCCACACCCTGGGTCCCCTGCCTGGCCCCAAGTCCCACCCCTGGGGGCCCCACAAGCAGACTCGCCGGGGTCCCACCAGATCGCCTCGCAGTCCGTGTGACCCCAGTTTCCCATCTGCTGCTCGGGCACAGGAATACTGACGACACCACTGGTCGTTGTAGCGGCACGATCCGGTGACACGGGCAGAAGGCTGGGCACAGGGTGACCGCTCCGTAGGTGCTGCCTGTCCCCTGTCGGTGTGGATATGCGAACGGTTACAGAAGACGTGGGTGCGGATACGAACGGCTGCAGTTAACTGTCACACGGCCCCAGGGGGTGAGAGTGGGAAGTGACACCATTAATGACAAGGGTGGGAGGTCTTCGCCTGTGGCGTTTCCTTAAGGAAACTGATGTGAAAAGGAGTCTCACCCCGAGCCCCCCTCCCATGGAGCCAATGGAAAGCCTCCCCTTCGCCCCCAAGTTAGGGACGAGTGGCCCTCACGACAGCCACGCCTTCGGTACTGTCCCCTGGGGGCCAGGCAGGGTGACGACCTCCTCACACGGGGGACCTCACATCAGCTGCCGTGTGGCCGTGAGACTGCCCTGCGGATGCGCTGCAGGTGGGGAAGGCATGGTTTGGGGACACCATCATGGACTTACTAACTGAGCACCTACTACGTGCCTGGCCCTGAAGGTGCAACGGCGAATGGGAAAGATAAGGTCCCGGGCCTCGGAGTAACTTGCTCAGGGTCTTGGCCTTCAAGGGCCTGAGCTGGGGTCTGCTCTGGGTCCGCCTGACCCCCTGTTCTCTCCCTAGGGCCACCTGGCGAAGCTCAAGGACCCCTCAAAGGCAGGGCCAGGGCAGTTCACACCAGCCTGGACTTTCAGGTCACCGAACCTGCTCCCCTCTCCCACCATCTCCCTCTTTCTGTCGGACCCCTGCCCACCTGACTGCAGCCCAGGGCCCTCAGCGTCCTGCCCGCTCTGCCAGTGACCAAAGGGGTGCTGGGGTCCTGGCCTGCGCCCCCCGAGGTTTGGCAGGAGGTGTGCCTGGGGTACTTAGAACAACCTGTGCCGTAGCCAGTGTCACACCCCCCCAGTCCTCCAAGGTCACAGGGAGGGTCTCGCGGCCACCCTCTGCCCAGGCCTGCTGGGGTGGGGGTCCCACCGAAAAACACGGTCCCTGGGGCCAGGGCTGGGGTCCCTTTGATTTTTGTTCTCATCTAATCGATAAATATTTCAGTACAGGACACTGGGGACTGAGAAGTCTGAGGAACAAGAGTGGTCACACGCGTGACGAGCAGCACACCAAACGCTGAGCCCTCTCCAGTAACACTGAGCACTCGGCGCCTACGTGTCGCGTGTACGAGCACGTGTCGCGTGTACGACCACTGTCACGTGTACGAGCACGTGTCTCGTGTACGACCACTGTCACGTGTACGAGCACGTGTCGCGTGTACGACCACTGTCGCGTGTACGAGCACGTGTCGCGTGTACGACCACTGTCGCGTGTACGAGCACGTGTCGCGTGTACGACCACTGTCGCGTGTACGAGCATGTGTCGCGTGTACGACCACTGTCGCGTGTACGACCACTGTCGCGTGTACGAGCACATGTCGTGTGTGCGGGCACGTGTTGCGTGTACGAGCACTTGTGTGTACGACCACTGTCACGTGTACGAGCACATGTCGCGTGTACGAGCACACGTGCGGGCCGTCCGGGAGCCGCCAGCCACCATGTCCCTGCCCCCCACACCGCGAGGCCGGATGCCCGGGCAGCCCCCGTGGGTGCTGAGCAGACACGTTTTGTTTGCAAGAGGAGCCGCGGAGTTCACAGCGATGGATCGAACCTCGTCAAACACGTTTAACTTCACGAGTTCACCGTGACACTTGTCACCACGAGAGGACACGGGAATGGCGTGATTTCGAAAAGCAGTGAAGGAGCGTCTGCCCCACCGTCCCTGTGAGGACTGTCTGTGGTGACCGCAGCTGCGTCGGGCAAACCGAGGCGCTGCTGCGGTCAGGGGGTGCGGGTGGGTTTGGGGGACGCTGGGATTCCAATCAGATGGGTCCAAGGCCGGCGCGACGCCCAGCGCACACCGATGAGCCTTCCCGGGTGGCTTTGTCAGGCCCTGCGCACCTGGACCCCACCCTCTCGGTCACAGACTTCGGGGGGCCCAGCGTGACAGGAAGACGCAGGGCCCCTTGTTCAAAAGGAGCGAGATTTCCGGGCAGCAACCGCAGGGCGGTGGGCAGAGGCCAGGGCGTTTCGTGACTGCCCAGCTGCATACCCACAGTGCCACCCTGCTCCAGGCCTTGTCCCCCACCGGCGAGGATGGTGACCCCCAAAAGAAAGGAGCGGAAGAGCCAGCTGCTCCCCCACCCTGGTCTTCGGGCCTTGGGATGGCCTGGGCCTGTCTCACGGGCTGTGTGGGAAAGGACAGACACAGTCCGCAGAGATGCGGGGGGCACTGGGAGCCCCCCGAAGGGACCCACAAGGGCAATGTCAGAGCTGGGTCCTCCCCCCATCACTGAGGAGCTACGCGAGTGGCCGTGGCTGTGCCACTGGGCTGTCACTCAGGTGATAAAAGGGCAAGGGGGGGGTCCCATGGCAGCTGGGTGGGCACAGTGAGGAGGCGTCTGTGACATCACCAGATGTGGGCGTGGCTCGCAGCCGCAGGACTTGGTCCCCTATCCGCTGCTTCCCCTCAGGTCGCAGAACCTGTCGGTGATGCTAAGTGGGGACTTGGTGTCCTGAGGTCGTGCCGCCCGAGGCACCCGACCGTGGTGATGCGTCCGGCAGCAGGGGACCACGCGCTCAAGCTCTGAGCCTCTGACGTCCCCTGGGCATGTGTCCATCCAGCCCATGTTCTCCGCTTTTCGGGGCTCATGGGATGACGTTGGGCCCCCCTAGATGATTCAGGCCGACCCCCCCATTTTAAGGTCTATAACCAAAATCACACCCGGAAAGTCCATTTTGCCATGTCACGTGACATCTTCCCAGGTCCCAGCTCTCAGTGTGTGGCCATGTTCGCAGCCACCCTGGTGACCACAGGCCTAGCCAAGGTTGGACAATTAATACGCGAACTCACCCTAGAAAAAGTGCTTCATCCCTCACTGTTGAATGTCACTACGGTCCCCTTCAAAGGACTCCCCTGGGAAGCTGCGCACCGATGCCAGCGCCTAGTCCGCTGGTTATGACACTTTACCGAGTTGCTTGTACTCTGCTGCCAACGCAGGTGTACGGTGGCAATTCACGAACTTAATTGTCAGATTTTGGGGCATGATGACAGCTCTGAGGCCATTCCAGAAAAAGAATTCCAAAACTGCTCTGAAGGGTGGACTAGGCGCTGGCGTCGGTGCACAGCTTCCCACGGGGAGTCCTTCGAAGGGGGCCACATGGATATTCAGCAATCGTTCCTAGGATGAGTTCGAGAAATGAATTGTCCAACCTCATGGGACAAGAGCAAAAATCATGGTGCACCACTCGATGAGGTTTTCCATGCTTAGAAACCACTACCACCCAGATCAGCATCTAGAATCTTCCAGAGCTCC
>PVJL010020642.1:0-11734 GCA_004026885.1 Lyroderma lyra
CTCAGCTGTAAGAAAAGATGAAATATTGCCATTTGCAACAAAATGGATGAACCTGGAGATCATCATGCTAAGTGAAATAAGCCAGACAGAAAAAACAAAGAACTGCATGATTTCACTCATATGCGGAATATAAAACTGAAAGCAAAGAAAAAAGAAATGAACAAACAAATAACCCATGGACACAATCGATAGTTTAATGGTTATTTGGGGATGAGTGGGTTAGGGAGGGGAGAAAGGGGAGGGGTGGGAGAGGAGGGGCGGAAGCTAAATATAAGGTGATGGAAAGAGAAGTCACATTAGGTGGTGAACTTATTATACATCAAGTTGACAATGCACTGTAGAATTGTATGCCTGAAACCTATGTAATCCTTGCTAACAGATGTCACCCCAATAAGTCTAACAATAAAAATGAATTTTAAAAAATAAATAAATAAATAAAAATATAAGATGATGAAATAATTACAAAAAAAAAGTAATTATTTTACTATAACATTTTGGTCAACAATAAACTACACATACAATATTGGTCTAATAAAATTATAGTGGAGCTGAAAAACTCTTTTTGTGTAGTGACATGGTAGCTGTTATAATATTATAACACAAAGGTTGCAAAATTTAACAAGGTTCTGGTTCAGATGGCAAACAACTTGAACCTGGGTGTGCATAAGGATGACATTGAAAAGCTAGAGGTGTTCCTGAGGAATTGATTAATGAGTAGTTGCTGGAACCAAAACAAACACACATAGCTGAAGAAGAGGCAAGAAAAGAAGAAACTGTAGGAGAAGAAAAATAAGAAATCCTAAGAAAATTTACAATGAAGTGTTTAGTAGAAGCATTTGCAGACCACAAAAAGTTGCTTAAAAGTTTAAAAACATGGACCCTAACTCAAAACAGTTTTCCTTAATAGACAACAATGTTAATGGTGCATTATCTCCTTACAAGAAAATCTACAATGAAAAAAGAAACAAACCAAGCAAATCACCATTTCTGTAAACAGTGACACCTTCTTTCGAAGAACCTCAGACAGCTTCTTCAGGAGGTACTCCAGAAGACAGCTGGCATTATTGTTATTGTAAGAAATGACAGTTCTATGTGTGTTATTGCCCCCAAAATCCTACCAGTGGAAAAAGATGTGAAGCTGAAAGACAGCAATACTGATAATCCTAACCCTGTTTAGGCACAGGCTAATTTATGTATATGGGTCTTAGTTTGTCACAAAAAAAGTTCAAAAAGTAAAGGAATAATAAAATTTAAAAATAAAAACAAAACAAAACAAAACAAACAAGCAAACAAAAGTCATAGACACACAATAATATGATGGTTACCGGAAGAGAAGGGGATGGGGTAAATATGGTGAGGGAAGGAGACTAGACTTTGATGGTGAAAATACAATGTAATATACAGAAGAGGTATTACAGAATTGTACAAACCAATATTACCCCAATAAATTTAATTATAAAAGAACTCTCCTGGAGTTCCCTGGTGATGTGGTGGCTTAAGGCTTCGGCGTTAGCGCTGTCAATGCTGCGGCCTGGGTTCAATTCCCAGTCAGGGAATTGAAAAAAAAGTCTTCTGTGGTTCTTAGACATCTTCTCAGAATTGAAACATCCATTGGTTTTATATCAGGATCCAACACATGCAGAAACTACAGTCAAAATTAATTATTGAAAAAAGGAGTTCCCAGAGTCAGACCTGGGAAAATTTTTTGGTTAATTTTACATGGTATACAGTTGCTCAGTAGAAGATGAGCCTGCACACACCTGTGAAATTCAACAAGTCACTTTGGTATACTAACAGCGTCTTTTCATTAACCTCTCTGAGGACCTGGCTTAAAGTCCTTTCGTTAAAAAAAAAAATGGTTATAGAATAAGGATATTAAAAAAATACTCAGAAGAGAAAGGCAAGATGGCGACTGGAGAAGAGGTCCCTAAATCCTCTCCCAGAAAACACAATTGAACGGCCACCCAAGAGCCAAGAAAGATGACCCTGAGTGACAAAACAGCAGCTGAGAAATCCATGCATTGCAAGTAAACACCTGAAGATTGGAGAGAAGAGGGTAAGCAGGAGAGAGGGACAGGATCAAAGACGGATTACAACAGGACCCGATCGCTGCTGACTATAGGGGAGCAGCACGGTGCATGGGAGAAAGAAGACCAAGAGGCGACAAGAGTAAAAGCCAGCAAAGTGGCAGAACGGTGTAAGACCATGGGGGAGCTGGGCATTGGAGTGGTGTGTTGGGGATGGAGCTTGGGAGCCAGCCCCTGGAACTTTTGAGTGATAGGAGGGCTGAGTGAGGACTCTGAACTGCAGAGATGACACCTCGGCTCCCGGCGCCCTTGCGACCTACAGCACATATGCACACAGCTCCTACACAGGGCTGCAGTTCCTATTCATGGCCCACTGCGGAGGCAACCCTGCTGCCTTCCTGCCACCAGATCAGACCCACAGCTTCAGATTTGTGGTGCACGCGTCTGCTTGCACGCCCCCGGATCCTATAAGCAGTTTGAGTTTGCAGACTCTGCCCCCAATGGCTGGATGTTGAAACAGTCCCGGGAAGAAAGGTGGATCTGATAGCATTTGCCCCAGCCAGCAGAAACAGACTTGGCCCGTGTCACCCAGCTTCCCTAGCATAGGGCAGAAGGTGGAGCTGCCCTGGAGTGACTTTTGTTAGCCTGTTCCCTTTCCTACAGCCTCCTCAACCAACTAACTAACTGCAGAAGCCAAAGGGACCCCGATAGATGTGCACCAACTCCAAACGTAACAGAAGACCAGAAATAAGAAATAAACAACCCTACTGTCTCCCAAACTTGACCCCCAGTGCCACCTAGTTTCTACCCTACAGCAAGACACCACAAAAGTACTAATCTGGGCTCCTGGGCTCTGCTGAACATAATGCCATAATGTCAAAGAAGAAGAAGAACCCAGCAGACAGGATGAATTTCTTAAAAACTAAAACTGCTCAGGAAGAACATGAAATTTATCCAGAAGACTGCTTCTTAGACCTAGAAATTTCTGAATTAAGAGGCAGAGAATTTAAAGTAACCATTCTAAAGGCTCTGAGGGAAATGAAACAATACTGGCAGAACACCATAGCTGAGATGAACGACATAAAAAAAGAACTCCGTGACCAAAAGGAAAAATTTGACAAAGAAATTTGAAACATAAGGAAGATCGAGATGGAAATGTGAGAGATAAATACAATAAAAGAAGTGAGAAATGAAATAACTGCCATAAGAAACAGGGCCAACCAGATGAAGAAAAAAATTAGTGATATTGAAGATCAGAACATGGAAACAGCTCAGAAAGAGGAAGAGAGGGAATATAGAACCAAAAGGATTGAGAGAACTCTGCTAGAACTATCAGACTCCATGAGACAAAAAACATCAGGATAATAGGATTAGAAGAAGGTGCAGAGCATTCTACAGAAAGCATACTCAAACAAATAGTACATGAGAATTTTTCAAACCTATGGAAAGATCTGGAACCCCAAGTTCAAGAAGAAAACAGCTTCCTTAGATACCTGGACCCTAATAGATCTTCTCCAAGACACATAGTACTAAAGATGTCCAAAACTAAAGACAAAGAGACAATTCTCAAGGCAGCCAGGGGGAAAAAAAAAAACTATAACCTTTAGAGGAAAACCCATCAGGGTGGCATCAGATTTCTCAGCAGAAACTCTAAAAGCCAGGAGGGAGTGGAATCCAATATTCAAAAATTTAAAAGGGAGAAACTTCAAGCCAAGAATAAGTTATCCAGCAAAATTATCTTTCAGATATGAAGGTGGAATAAAGACCTTCTCAAACACAGAGAAGCTGAGGGAATTTTCCAGCACAAGGCCGGCACTATAAGAAATACAGAAGGAGGCTCTTCCACCAGAAAAAAAAAAATTAGGAAAAATGAAACAAAGTTGGGGCAACAAGAAAGAAACAAAAATAAAACAAAAACCAAGAAAGAAACAAGTAATGGCCATGGGAAATTCTCACATATCAATCATCACTGAAAATGTTAATGGACTGAACTCACCAATAAAAAGACATAGAGTAGCAGACAAGATTAAAAAAAATAACCCATCCATATGCTGTCTCCAAGAGAAACACCTCAGCCATAAGGAAAAACACAAACTCAGAGTGAAAGAATGTGAAATGATACTCTAAGCAAATGGTAACCAGAGAAAAGCAGGAGTTGCTGTACTGATATCTGATGAAATAAACTTCAGGTTAAAAAAGATAGTAAAACAAAACAATGGACATTACATAATGATAAAAGGCACAATAGGACAAAAAGAAAATCTGACAGTAATTAATATATATGCTCCCAACAAGGATGCACCAAATTATACAAAGAAACTATTCACAGATTTGAAAAGAGAAACTGGTGAAAACACAATTAACACCCTGCTAACAGCCGTGGACAGAT
This sequence comes from Lyroderma lyra, assembly GCA_004026885.1. Classification (NCBI taxonomy): domain Eukaryota; kingdom Metazoa; phylum Chordata; class Mammalia; order Chiroptera; family Megadermatidae; genus Lyroderma; species Lyroderma lyra. The sequence continues at coordinate 4,417 of PVJL010020642.1, forward strand.
CATCCAAACAGAAAATAAATAAGGAAATATAAGCTCTAAATGACACATTATACCAATTGGTTATAATTGACACTTACAGGACACTTCATCCAGCAAAAAAGGACTATACCTTCTTTTCTAGTGCACATGGAAAATTCTCAAGGATAGAACACATGCTGGGACACAAAAGTAGCCTCAGCAAATTCAAGAAGATTAAAATCATACCAAATGTATGCTTAGACCACAAAGCTTTGAAATTGGAGATCAACTGTAAAAGGAAAGCAGGAAAAAAAACATACACATGTAGATTAGATAACATCGTATTAAAAAATGACTGGGTAAAAGAACAATAAAAGATGAGATTAAAAAATATATAGAAATTAATGACAATAAAAACACCACATATCAGAATTATTGGGACACAGTAAAAGCGTTAAAAAGATGGAAATTTCTATCACTAGAGGCCTATCTTAAAAAACAAGAAAAATCACAAGCAACACCTTAGAATCCCATCTTAAAGAACTAGAAAAAGAAGAGCAGACAAAACCCAAAGTCAGCAGAAGGAAAGAAATAATAAATATTAAAGCAGAGCTAAATTAATTAGGGAACAGAAGGACAGTAGAAAAAATTAATATTACAAAGAGCAAAGTCAACAAAATTGACAAATCCCTGGTGAGACTAATCAAAAGACAAAAGGAAAGGACACAAATATTCAAAATTAGAGATGAAAGGGGAGAAATTACCACTGATACCACAGAAATACAAAGGATTATAAGAAAATATTATGAAGGACTTTATGCCATGAAATGTAACAACCTACAAGAAATGGACAAGTTTCTAGAAACCTATGGCCTACCTAGACTAAACCAAGAAGAACTGGATAATCTAAATAGACCAATCAATAGCAAAGAGATTAAAATGACTATCCATAATCTCCCTAAAGGCAAAAGCCCTGGACCAGATGGTTTCACCAACAAGTTCTACCAAGAATTCAAAGAATTAAAATCTATCCTCCTCAGACTCTCCCAGAAAGTTGAAGAGGAAGCAATACTTCCTAACTCATTCTATGAGGCCAACATTACCCTTATACCAAAGCCTGGCAAAGACAACACACAAACACAAAAAAACTACAGACCAATATCTCTGATGAAAAAAGATGCAAAAATCGTAAACAAAATATTAGCAAATAGAATACAACAATATATCAAAAAGATCATACATCATGATCAACTGGGATTCATACCGGGAGCCCAAGGATGGTTCAACATACAAAAATCAAACAATGTGATACACCACATAAACAAAATAAAAGACAAAGATCATATGGTCATATTAATTGATTCAGACAAGGCATTCAACAAAATACAACATCCATTTATGATCAAAACACTAAACAAATTAGGTATACAAGGAAAGTGTCTCAACATAATAAAGGCCATATATGACAAACCCTTGGCTCACATCATCCTGAATGGGGGAAAGCTGAAGCCTATTCCCCTAAAATCAGGAACAAGACAGGGATGCCCCCCATCACCACTGCTATTTAATATAGTACTGGAAGTTCTAGCCACAGCAATCAAGCAAGAGAAAGAAATAAAATGTATTCAAATTGGGAAAGAAGAGTTCAAATTCTCACTATTTGCAGATGACCTCATTCTTTATATAAAAAATTTCAAAGATTCCACCAAGAAACTATTAGAAACAATAAATTAACATAATAAAGTCACAGGATACAAAATCAATGTACAAAAATCATCAGCATTCTGATATACAAACAACGAATTTCCAACAAAAGAAATGAGGGAGTCAATTCCTTTTGCTTTCACAACAAAAAGAATGAAATACCTGGGAATTAACAAAGAATGTGACAGACTTATATATGGAAAACTATAAGACACTTTTGAGAAAAATTGGAACAAACTTTAAGAGGTGGAAAAATATCCCCTGTTAACGGATAGGAAGACTTAACGTTGTTAAAATGGCCATTCTATCCAAATCAATCTACAGATTTAATGCAATACACATCAAAATCCCACGATCATACTTTTGTGAAATAGATAGAAGAATCATCACATTTATATGCAACCATAAAAGACCTCAAATTGCCAAAGAAATACTACATAAAAAGAATAAGGCTGGTGACATTACACTCTCTGACTTCAATTTACATTACAAAGCATCAATAGTCAAAACAGCTTGGTATTGGCAGAAAAACAGAAGTATAGACCAATGGCATAGAACTGACAACCCAGAAATCAATCCACAAATTTACAGAAAATAATTTTTGATAAAGGAGCAAAACACATACAATGGGGAAAAGACAGCCTCTTCAGTAGGTGGTGCTGGGAAAACTGGAAAAACATATGCAAAAGAATGAAACTGAGCTGTGAACTTTCTCCATATACAAAAAATAACTCAAAATGGATTAAAGACCTTCATATAAGACCTGCAACAATAAACTGTATAGAAGAAAACATTGGAACTAAGCTTATAGAGCTGGGACTCAAGGAAGACTTCATGAACCTGACCTCAAAGGCAAGGGAAGTAAAAGCAAAAATAAGTGAATGGGACTATATCAAACTAAAAAGCTTCTGCACAGCAAAAGAAATAATCAACAAGGCAAAGAGACAGCCAACTGAATGAGAGAAAATATTTGCAAATAATGCATCAGATAAGGGTCTAATATCTAAAATATATAAAGAACTAATAAGACTTAACAGCAAAAAAACAAACAGCCTAATTAAAACGTGGGCAAAAGAACTAAACAGGCACTTCTCCCCTGAAGAAATACAAATGGCCAGCACACATGAAAAAATGGTCATCCTCATTAGCTATCAGGGAAATGCAAATCAAAACCAGAATGAGATACCACCTCACACCTGTTAGAATGGCTATTATCAACAAGACAAGGAATAACAAATGCTGGAGAGGTTGTGGAGAAAAAGAACTGCACACTGCTGGTGGGAATGCAAATTGGTACAACCACTGTGAAAGACAGTGTGGAGGTTCCTCAGAAAATTGGGAATGGAGTTACCATTTGACCCAGCAATCCCCCTTTTGGGGATTTACCCAAAAACTTGAAAACCTTTGTACGCAAAGACTTATGTACCCCAATGCTCATTTCAATGCTGTTCACAGTGGCCAAAACATGGAAACAACCAAAGTGCCCTGCAACTGATGACTGGATAAAGAAGCTGTGGAATACACAGTGGAATATTACTCAGCCATAAGAAAAGATAAAATATTGCCATTTGCAAAAAAAAAAATGGATGGTGGATGGACCTGAAAATCATCATGCTCAATGAAATAAGCCAGACAGAAAAAACAAAGAAGTGTATGACTTCACTAATATGCAGAATATAAAACTGAAAGCAACAAAGAAAAAGAAATGGACAAACAAACAAATAACTCATGGCCACAATCAATAGTTTAATGTTTATTTGGGGACGAGTGGCTTAGGGAGGGGAGAAAGGGGAGGGGGTGGGAGAGGAGTGAGGAAAAGCTAAATATAAGATGCTGGAAAGAGAAGTCACATTAGGTGGTGAACTTATTATACAACAAGTTGACAATGCACTGTAGAATTGTATGCCTGAAACCTATGTAATCCTTGCTAACAGATGTCTAACAATAAAAATGAATTTGAAAAACAATACTCTGTCCAGAAGAAGTGAAATGGAACTGACTCTGGGTGATAAACACATAATGCAAAGTATGGAGGATGTCCTGTAGAATTGTACACCTGGAACTTATGTAATTTTTGCTGCTCAATGTCACCCCAATAAATTTAACAATAAAAAAATACATATTTCTATCGCAAAAAATAGTCTGTACAGCTATACAATGTGTTTCTGTTTTGTACCTTTATATTTTAAAAAGTCAAAAGGTTTTAAATTTTAAAATATGTATAGAGTAAAAGAGTTACAATAAGCTAAGTTTAATTTATTATTAAAGTAAGGAAAATGTTTTTTATATATGTAATCTAGACTAAATGTATAGTGTTTATAAAGTCTACAGTAGTGTAGGCCTTCACATTCACTCACCAATCTTCACTGACTCACCCAGAGAAACTTCCAGTCCTGCAAGCTTCATTCATGATAAGTGCCTCATACAGATGTACCATATTTTAACTTACATACTGTATTTTACTGTACATTTTCTATGTTTAGATAGACAAACAACATTGTGTTACAGTTGCCTACAGTATTTAGTACAGTAACATGCTGTATAGCTTTATAACTAAGGAGCAATATGCTATACCATACAGCCAAGGTGTCTGGTAGGCTGTACCAGATAGGTGTGTGTAAGTGCAGCACTCAATGATGTTTGCATTGACAAAATCACCTAATGACACATTTCACATATCCTCATCATTAAGTGCCACATGGTCATAGCACTATTCTTGTATAATATTTTTTTACAACTAACCTAACATAGACTTTTTCTATATTTCATACTGCCAAAATTTTAAAAACAATGTACACAGTTTAAAGAAGATAGATAGAATGACATAGAAAAATTTTATCAATTTTCAGATAATGTCAATTATATTTCCAAACATGGTGGCACTGTCATCTGTCTGACTCGTTAAATCACTTTTGTCCATGTTCAGCTTTTGTGAATTGTCTATGAATGATTTATATAGTTATTTTCTAATCAGTTCATGTGCTGAAAAAATTTTCAAAACAAAAAAAGTGTTTTATTTGAAAATACAGAATTGTAATAATTATCTGTTTTACCCAGTTTGTATCTGATCTGAGGCTCCATCATCAAACCTTTGTGAAAAACATTTAGCATATCTTATTTTATTTAAAATTATTGGATTCATCACCTTCATAACTTAATTACTTGGTTTTGTATTTCATCCCCTAAAGAGTATTATATTATTTATTGCTACCATAAGTCTTCTGCATAAGTGTTCTGCCATAATGTTGGCATGATTTTCTGTAATATTTGCCAAATGAAGAAAATGTTAATACATTTTTTTGGATGGTGCTCTAAGTGCTTCACTATACTCTAACAAAAACTGAGTTACCTATATCATGTGTTCATTTACAACACATCAATATTTTTATATGGTTATGGTCCACAGCATCCATAGTTATATAATTTAATCATGTTACATTTTGAATATTGTATTTAAGTATTTTAAAAAGTTTTACTTTTGTTATTAACATGATAACTCTGCTAATATTTCATTTATTCTTATTCATCAGATAATGTTTTAATCACTAAATAATTTTCAGTATAGATTAAATAATAATTATTATACACAAGTTTTTAAAGCAACCAGAATCTAGTTAATTTTTCACAACTAAAAAACTTTGTGTCCAATAAATGTTTTCAAAATCTTCTATCTATTCTTGAACTATTTATTGAAGTATAATGCATTTAAGAAAATATTCAATTATAATTATAACATTCATTAAGTTATCACCAAAGAACACACCTATGTTATGCAATTCAGGTCAAAAAGCAGAATATCACTACCACCTCAAAAGACTCCTTATGTCACTCTCAAAATTACTTCTTACCTCAACCCTAAACCTAGCCACTATAATAAGTTCTAATACCATAATTACTCTTTCTATTTCTCTGTAATAGTTTCCCTTGTCCCTAACAAATATCCTTCAGTGTTTTCTTGTATGATGACAAATTATTGTTATTATATTATTTTATACACTTAAAATTAATATAACATTGTGTGTCAACATTAATTAAAAAGTAACTTTTTAAAAATGAAAAATAGAGAGAGGCAAAAAAATGGTAGTGTGAAAGGGACCCCTGAAAAACTTCCCTGGAGATTAAAAATGAATTAAACATCTCTAACTCAACTAAGGACTACCTATGAAATGCACAAACGCAGCTAAGAAACCAGGTCATCTCATTAAAGTACATGGAGATAGGCAGAGGAGTAAACAAAGGATAAAAGAAGGGGGTTCCTACCACTGGGAGAGGGAGAAAGATAAAGCCAGTGGGTGATCATTCTGGACCTCACTCAATCAGTGGGACAGAGAACAGGAGGACCAGAAGCAGGGACTATGAGAAACTGAAACCAGACCTCACTTTGGCCCCCAGGAAGTGCAGATTGGGTCCACAAGATGAATCAGCCTGACTTCACTCAGAAGTGACAGAAGCTGTGAGAAGCCGCAGTGCAAACTCCCTCCATCTGGAAAAGAGAAAGAAAGAGAGAGCTGTGCATTCATTTTTCAGCCTACAACCAGCACGGCCTGAGAGATCAGCATATAGGATTTAACCTAAGGCTCAGGAAAGAGATCTTGGGGCAAACCAAGAACCAAAAGGCATAAACTCATATTATCTGCATGGCCCTGCAGCACCAGGAAGAAAATAAAGGCACAAACACCTCTCTTCCACCCTCACCCCCAGACCTCTGTTCTCCAGGTATCAGTAGTGAACACCAAAGAAACTGCAGCAGCACGTGTTGGGTTAAGGAGCTGAATATCTATAGAGAGGCTGCCAGATTGAGGAACCAGAGAAAGGGAGCTCAAAATAAATTTAAACAACAGAAAATCAAAGTAAGAGAGATGGGGACAACAACTCATTGGAAACAGAGCTCAAGACAACAATTATAAAAATGCTCAGGGAACTTAATGAAAATTTCAACAAAGAGACAGCAAGCATAAAAACATACAAACCCTTATAAAGGACCAGGTGGAAATAAAGATTACAATAACTGAAATGAAGAGTGAAATAAAAGAGGTTACAAGGCTAGAAGAAGCAGAAGCAAAAAGCAGTGGTTTGCCAGAAAAGCTAGAAGAAAACACCTCACAAAAACAACAAATACAAAAGAAGAATAAAAAACATTGAGAATGGTTTGGGATTCCTCTGCAACAACATTAAGCGTAACAGCAATTGCATCATAGAATTGCCAGAAGGGGAAGAACAAAAGCAAGGGATTGAGAACTTATCTGAAAAAAATAATAACTGAAAATATTCCTAATCTGGTAAAGGAAATAGACATATTATGCAGGAAACACATAGAGTCCCAAAGAAGATGAACTCAAACAGGAACACATTAGACACATCATAATTAAAATGTCAAAATTCAAAGAAAAAGAGAAAATTCTAAAAGCAGCAAGCGATATGCAAGTAGTAATTTCTAAGAGGACACCCATTCAACTCTGGCTGATTTCTTACCAGAAATTGTGCAAGCCAGAAGGGAATGGAAGTAAAAAGTCAACGTGATGAAAACCAAGGATCTACAACCAAAATTAATGTATCAGGCAAGGCTAGCATTCAAAATTGAAGGACAGACAAAAAGCTTCTGAAATAAGAAAAAGCTAGAGGAGTTCATTATCACCAGGCCAGTACTACAAAGAAT
>PVJL010020643.1:0-11728 GCA_004026885.1 Lyroderma lyra
TCATGATCACAGGAAGCATTAACACAGTGGGAATAATCATGATGCATGTGAAATTCTAAAAATAGCACAAACATAGTAACAGTTTGGGACAGATTTCTAGAAACAACACTAACCAGATGAAATCACAAAAAAATAGAAAATGTGAACAGACCTATGATAAGGTGATTGAATCGCCAATCAAAAGTGAAATAAGGGAGTTACCTGATGGTGTAGTGGCTTAAGGCTTCGGCGTTGGTGCTGTCAGTGCTGTGACCTGGGTTCGATTCCCAGTCAGGGAGCTACCCATACCAAAAAGAAAAAAAAGTGAAATGAAGTAGTACATACAGAGGGGCTTTGGAAAGCACAGAGGGGTCTACAGACCTAAGGTTTATAGCAGAACACTTAGCAGAGTTGTGTGCATCGGCTCATCCAAATGACTGTATCATTTTTGAATGACTCGATAAGTTTTTTCAACATGTGATTGGTAGAAAAGTAAGCTAATGATGCTCACAAGTCACTCTCAGAACCTCACGGGTGCTCCTGTGCCAATTCCTGCTCTTCTAAGCTCACTGCACTTCAATCCATGAACAGCGTGGAGAAGAGTGGATATATTTTTGAGAGCATTTGTTCTGTGTTCTGCTGAATTCTAGAGGCTCCCCAACGTATCAACACCTGTTTTAAAAATCATTATCTCATTCTATTCTGAGAATAAGCTGAGAAAATGGAGAAAGCAGAACCGCTCCATTGCAGAAAGACATTTCTCTGGACATATTACTGGAAATGACACGATTTACCAACAGCTCTGATGCTATTGCTGTCTAATAACTGATGGGCTTTGGACTTGAACTGCAGTACTGTCTCTTCTGGTCTCTAGCCTGCCACCTCACCCTGAACAACTTGGCTGTGCTAGGCTCCACAGTCCCATATGTCCACACATTAAAATCAATGTCTTTCTCTGTATCTTTACATCCTACTCATTCCACTTCTCTGGAAAACTCTGACCAGTATAGTGAGTCAAGGAATGGGAGAATGGGGAGAACACAGGTTGAGATGGCTGAGTCTGCAAAGGCTGCAATGGCTTGGTTGTGGAAGGGAAGGGGAAGACAGGAACTTGGTAGGTTCTCCTCTGTGTGACTTGGAGCCTGGGACTGTCCCAAACCAGGATGTCCATATGAAGAAGTGAATACAAGGAGAAGAGGATTAGCTCAGTGTTGGACACCTGTAGTTCAGGTTTTCTGGTCCATTGGAGTGAAAGCGGCCAAGAACCAGACGCAGTGATGGCCATAATGTTCAATGAGGACGTCTGAGCAGGTGACACAGAACAGAAACCAGGTGAACAGAGGTGACATCTGACACCAGGACAATGGGAGATACAACAAGCAAGCAAAATAATTTTTTAAAAAAAGGAGAGGGGGAGAGAGAAAGGGAGGGAGGCAGGAAAAGAAAGTCAAGACCAGTACAGCCTACTTTGTATGCCGGTGTTGGCAGGGGCTGCCTGGAACAGGTCAGCAGAGTTTAGCTTGATGGCATCCAGGGAAGAGAGCATTTCAACGATAACAGGTGAACAACCATAATGACCACTACAGACATAAGGATAAGTATTCCTGGAGGTTCTGCCATAATGTGGTGTGAGTTGACTGACAGCTGTGGACGAGGGCTCACATAGAGTTAATAAGAGAATAAGTGGTGAACGAGTGAAAGATGTAAGAGGAAGGTCATTTCCAAAGTGGAAACTGGTGGTGGGAAGAAACAGAAGGACAGGAAGCTTTAAAAAAATGACCCAAAAAAGTTGCTTCTTTGCTCAGTGAGAGGTGAGCATTCTGTAAACACAAGGGGAAGCAGCAGTGCTGAATGCATTTGTAAAGAAAAGGTGATGGATGGGCTCAAGTATGTGTGGAGGGAAAACTGGGAAGAGTCAAACCTGAAACTGAGCTATTCCTTCCAAAGAGAAATTGTGAAATAAAGTACGAGTTCAGTTTATCTTCTGAGAATATCAGACAAACCATAAAATCCCCTCCTCCACCAGCAAGCAGGCCTTCCTGCTGGGGTGCTGTTAACAGACTCCATGGGAATAAATTCAAAGTAGGGTCCTCAAAAAGAAAAAAGAAAAAACTGAGTTCGCTTTAAGAACTACTTGGTAACACTACATAAATACACTTAAGTTAAAATAAAAGTACATTATGTAGCATAAGAATGAATCACATTGTTTCCTAAATGTAGTAATTAAGTCAATGATGCCTTTTTAAAAAACACTCAAAACTTAGTGAAAATCCAACTATTCAAGTATCACTAGTCTATGTTACAGTGAATTCACAGACAAAATCACAATTAGTATCTAATCTTATCATCTACTCTGGCCAAGGATCCCAGAAGATTCTTTTACAGATAAATATCTAATTTCCAGGCAGTATTCCTGACTTTTTTCATTTTTTCTTTGTTATTACATTTAAGAAGAATGACCCATGAGTATATAATGTTTATGTACAATTCACAACTTTCCCCAACTTAATTGAACTTGATATTGATGATTATGTGGGCAATTCAAGTGTCTTAAGAAACACACTGCAGTGTGAGTGCTGTGAAGCTGCCTGCAAACTGGGAACAAAGAATTGTAACATTTAGAGGTGACACACAAACCGGTGTTACTCCCAAAATGACCACGCGATGGCAGCAGAGAGTAACTTCTCCTGATGACATAAACGCAGGCGTCATTCCCAAAACGCACACTAGATGGAAGCAGAGAAAACATTTTCTTGCTGTGTATTAACATGAGAATCAGAACCTCTGGTACAATATTAATACTGGCAAGAGGCAAGTTCAAGACTGGGTTCCATCCTGGCTCGTCCAGGTTCTCACACTCTTGCCATGGGTCCTGGCCCCTCTCCAGCCCTCCGTCCTAAGTGCCTTCGGGTGGCCCTGTCACAGGATGTCTCCCTGCGTCTAGCCCTCCCAGCACGCCTGGCTGACCCCACTGACCGTCTGTCACACTGAGGAAAGTGTCTACCTCCCTTGGGTCCAATGGAAAGTCATGGCTTTCAATGCCTTTGGCCTGGCTTGGGTAAGATTCTCGTCCTTGAACCCATCAGAGCACCCAGTGGGTGAAGTGTGGGGTTGGCAGATGTGCAGTCAGCCCTCTGGAGCACGTGGACTGGAAGCAGGTGGACAAGTCCCCAGAAGGAACTTGACAAGCTGGACTTGATCCAGCCCCTTCCCCATCACGGATGGCCCACTGCACATCCGGGGGTCTGAAGCCCAGAGAGGGAGGGGTCACGGAGTTGCGGATGGCCCAGCTGGGGGTCTGAAGCCCATGGGAGGGAGGGATCACGGGGTCGTGGATGGCCCAGCTGGGGGGTCTCAAGCCCTGGAGAAGGTGGGGAGTTCACAGGGTTGGAGCTGTAGCCTCCCTTGACTACCACTGCTGCTGTCCTCCCACAACAACCAGAAGCGCTTCCCCTTGCTGAGAAAGTGGCGCTGCTGGTGCTGAGCACCAGGCTCCCACTGTGAGCACCAGGTCCTCCCATCTCACCGACGGGCCCAGGACAGCACGTGGGCTCTCAGAGGCACACAGACCTCATGTGAGTGCTGGGAGGTTGGAACCCAGGAGCCACGCTGGCCCCGGGTACATCCACCAGCCACCCCCAACATTTCCAGGGTCTTCTCTCTCCTCCACAAAGAGCAGAGACCACACTGGGGTGATAAGGGAAGTCTTGCTCACTAATGGAGTGGGAGGATCAAGGATTATTCCAGACCATGGAATCCACAGCAGGCCGACTCTCCAGAGCCACAGGGGCTGGACTGTGGATGCACGTGGCTCTCAGAGTTCACATAGCTTCACTGTGAAACCTCCTGTGGGGAGACAGAGTCATTTACATATCTTTGATTGGAGTGTCAACATTACAGGCTTGTTACAACTGGAATGCCAAAGGACAGGAGGGCTACAGTATGCTGTGAGGCTGCTGTGGCCAGGGCCACATTCAGCATTTGCAGGGTCCTTGCCTCTCTCAGAAGCCAAAACTCTGCTCAGGGATGCGCTTGTCTCAGCATGGGGACGCTGGGCACTGCAGCGTTGCACAGGAGGCAGCTATTCAACTGCCTGCTGATTAGCCACGAGGACTTGGCAGGGCTGAACTGCAGGACTGCCCATGCCTGCCTGGACATTCAGAGGCCTAGGACTCCTGACTGAAACGTGACAGCCTACTGCTGCCCACTCATGTGGGACAAAGGAGCCAGCCAGTCCCAGGCCCCACCAGCCCTCAGGAAGGCTGCACCTGGGGGCTGGTAGGTCATTGCAACCAATCCTGTGTAAATGCACATGTCTACAGAGTGCCCCTGTGTGTCAGGGCTGAGCTGGAAACTGGGGCTGCCAAGGCACGGTGGGGCAAGCACCACACCTTCCCAGGTGGGAGGGCAGGAGGAGACCCTACCTGACTCTGAGGTCCTCCAGAACTCTGGACTGAGGTTGTGTGGGACTTGGAACAGTGAGAAGAGCAGATGTTTCATTCTTCCATCAGAGGCCTGGACGGTGGGGTGGGGGAGGCAGGCAGACAACTGAAGGTCCAGCTCAGCCCCTGACTCCTGTGTGACCCTGAGCGAGTCCTGTCCACCCTGGAAGCCACAGAGAGATGAAAAGGGGAGAGGGGGCAGTGGGTCAGTGAGGATTAAACCTAACGCTAACCCCAACCCCATAACCTATAATCTAAAATCTTAAATCCAAACAGCCCTAACACTAGGCCATAGGCCCTCGATACTGAACCCTAAACCCTGACGCAGAATTTGAACCCAGTGCTAACACTAACTCCTCACCCTCACCTTCAAACCTACCCTAACACCCTAACCCTAACCTTACCGCTAATGATTAATGCCAAGAAGTCGGAACAACAGGACAGGTCTGGTTTTAAGGGTCGTTTGAACCTTCGGTCACTTCATTCCCAGGAGCCACACAGTTGGAAAGAGGTGGTGGTCCATGCTGCTATAGCTGGGTCGGTAGCCCCTGGCTTGCAGTGCTGGGTCTTGTGTGGATGGCATGGCCTCAGGATGGTGAAATAAAGCCAAGGATGATTCAGCCACTAATCCTAACTCTGTCCCCTGATCCTAACAATGAAGTGACTCTGAATCTGGCCTCTCACATTGACTAGTGATACCTTCCCTCACCCTAGTCCCAATTCAGACCCTTAATACTAACCCTGACTCTGTTTTTCATAGCATTACCTGTATCACGGGAGGCATGGACTTGCAGAAGGCAGAGCAGCCTTGAAGTGACAAATCAAGCTTTGACCATTGGCAAGGCTGCTCTTGGGATAAGGAGAGGACCTTTGTGCTTGCTTTGCGGAAGGTGCTGGTGGCTATAGCACAGGGAGTGAGTGGTCCAGGCAGGCTGGGCGTCATCTCACTGGACAGAGGTTTCAATGACATAAGCCTGCACTGTGACCAGAACAGGGGCTCTGTAAGTAACAGTCGCTCTTGTCTACTGGATGCGCTCCTGGCGTACAGAACCGCCGCCAACAGGCTCAGTCTCCATGGGGCCTGCCTGGCACCCACCCCACCCCCACCCCCAGAGCGGAGGTTGCAGGGTGCCACGCCGGCCGGGTGGTGACAGGCGCAGGCCCACGTGACCCCGCACGCGGCAGAGCGGACCTGAACCCACTGCCGGCAGGGCCCACCGCCCCCCACACCCGACTGCCCTGTGACCCCAGCACTCACATGCCCTGGGACGCGCCTCAGCTGGCACGTGTCCACGGGGAGGTGGGGCCCAGATCGGGATTGACGTGGGAGGGACAAGGGTCTCGCATCCACCCGAGAAGATGCTCCCGGATCGGGCGGGCGGGCCGGCACACGCGCCCACTCCAGGACGCCTGCCTGGTGCTGTTGGCGACGCGGGAAACATTCAGCCCACAACGCGAATACTGGAAGGGCCAGCAATCCAACTCCACTGCCCGGCTCACCTCACAGGAGCGCCTGCGGCCACGCCAGCGACGCCACATGTGGCGACCCTTCCGGAGGGCGCACGGGTCACCAAGGCTCCAACCGGCCAATCACGAGCCCAGATGTAGGAACGCAGCCCTCGCTTCCTGACCCAAGTTTGGGGCCTGTGGCCGTAAGCATGCGCACTAGCGCTTGCCCAACCATTAGCCCAGCGGCTTGCTCCTGAGGGACTGTGGCACGCAGCGCATTGCGCAGGCATGTTGCAGGAGGCCCTGACCCCGGCACAGATTTAGTCCAATCCCGGCGCAGGCACCAAACGCCGAGCCGAGAGGACGTGGCGGGGCGGCCAGAGCCTCCGGGTGCGGAGCCTGTGGGAGCCACGGACCAGGCGGGAAAGGCTGGAGGTAGTCTGGGGCCGGGGGATGGCCTCCCATGGGAGCGGGCTGGGGATAGCACGGGGCGGAGCAGGGGGCGCGCAGGCCGCCAGTGCTCACGAAGCGCGGCCTTCAGCTTTTCGGTCTTGGCCGCCCGTGGCCTGCCTCCTGCCCCGCGTCACTCACGTTCGCGGGTTTCCCCGTCTGCGCTCTGCTCAGGCGCCTAGGGTCGTCAGGGACCGGATGCTGAGATGCCCCACGCGGTTCTCTTCAAACATCGAAGGGACGTTTTCCTGCATGTCCCGCGCACGGGGGCGCGAGCCCGCATCGTGGTCGCCTCACACACATGCACCCCACCCAGACGACCCAGACCGGCTCCTTACACCCCCTCACGGGGAGAGGGGGGACGAGACATTTTTAATTGTGTAAAAGTCCCACATTACTGCCCAACAGAGAAAAAGAAATGCTTCCACGGAAGGACTTGGGCTGGGTATTTCAGGGGCGTTTGCGAACCCAATGGGGGCGAGAGAGGTGGAGGGGGCCCTGGGCCCCCGCCCCACAGCTGGTTGGCTCTTCGCTCTTTTCGGCCCACCTCCCGCCTCAATAAAATGCTGCAATCGACCCAGGCCTTGGTCATGCCTGCCTACCTGCCTGTGGTAGTGCAGCCTTCCTGCCCGGCAGGTACACCACACGTTTTTACAAAATAAAGGTGTGAAGCATCACCCAGGGAAGCCTGTTAACTTTTAAAAATGTGACCATGTGCTGACATGTATGTGGTGAAAAGTAAACATCCTCTCTCCTGTTCTTCGAGGTAACTACTGCTGTAAATTTTTTGTGATTCTGGCCAGAAAAAAGTCTAGACATATGAAGTCAGACAATTTCACGAACTCATTGTAGAAAAAGTGCTCGGTACCTCATTGCTGAGTATCACTATGGTCACCTTCTAAGTCCTCCCCTTGGGGAGCTGTGCAACCATGCCAGTGCTTAGTTCACCCTTCAAAGCAGTTTTGGAACTCCTTTCCTGGAATGGCCATCAGAACTGTCGTCAGACCCAAAATCTGACAATTAAGTTCGCAAATTTGCCGCCATGCACTTACGTTGGCAGCACTGTACACACAACTCGTTGAGCTGTTATAACCTTCGCAAAGTCTCATGACAAATCTTTTAAAAAGTTAAAAGATATTTTCACTGAATGTTTGGGCCAAAAACATGGGATCACATTATACTCAGGAGCACATTAGACAAGTACATGGCAAAATACGGTAATTTGTTAGGGGGTAAAAAGTAAGTGGCTACATTGACTATAAACACATTAACGTGAAACATTTTACTGGGAGGCTTTGGAATAAGGGCTGCGTAGGGAAGCTGTTGGTACTTATGTGTGTTTAAACAAGACAGCTTAAGTTTTCTTATTATTCCTTGTAGGTTTTAAAAATAATATTCTCTAGAACTTTGTAGTTGATTATGCTCTGTGTCAGTTACAGTGATTTTTGACTGCTTAATTCGAGATTTTATACCCCTCCTTTCTTTGTTTTTCATTATTACACCACGAGCTCTGACCCATCACCGAGCAGGATCAGCAGTGACAATGCATTCCTTCCCTCATCCTGACTTGTTCTAAGGGGGTCTTAGGAAAAGTTGACCTTGAGGAGCCTTGCTCCATCTCTCCTGCCAGGTCCATCTCAGGACAAGGAACAGAGACGCCATACTGGCTGGAGCCCTGCCATCAACATTTCCCCAAAATCTAGTTGCAGCCCCTTTGCTGCCTGCCCATCCTTCAGGTTTCCATCTTTCCCTCCCTTCCCTGCATGGCCCCACCCAGAGGCTGTAGGGCCTGACCCCACTTGATCTCAGGCCCTTGAGGGGGCCTCCCATACCTGAAGAGCATGTCCCACTCCTTCAGTCCCTTGCCCTCATTCTCTTGACTGCAGTACCACAGCTCAATTCAATACCTCTGTTTATCTGTCCTTGTCTCCCCTCCCCATAATGTGAGCCTCTGGAGAGCCCCCAGCCTGCTGCCCTGTCACCTTCACTCAGTCTCCCTTCCTCGAGCCCAGGGTTGAGGTCCTGATCAACCGGGTCAGTGAGGACCAGCAAGGTGAGCTCAGGGACCTGGCCAGCCAGGACCAGTGACAGGGTTTGCAGGGCCCTAACTCAGAAATATTAAGCACTTCGCAACAGCAGAGTGTTAAACCAAGCACAGTCCCTGATGCAGCAGCTCTAGTCACCTGTCCATCAACCTGGCCCTGCTGCCAGCTGAGCCCAACAGGAAGGGCTGGGGAGCCCCACGTCCTGCTCTGCAGCATCGGGGCCCCTCTAGATCAGCTTGGAGACAAGTGTGAAATGTCACTATTAGCGAGGAGTGGTGCAGCGAGGAGCTGCACTTGCACAATGACTTTCCTGCTCTTTGGTGCAGCAAAAAAGAAAGCCAGGGAGGAGCTGGGGGAGGCTCATACTGTCTGGGAGGCCCTGCAGAAGGAATTGGACTCACATAGGCATGCCGGGGTTCACCCAGAGGACCCCACAGGATCATGCCGCCCTGAACCCAGTACCCCAGACACCCAGCATCCTTGTGCCCAAGGGCCCTGACCTCTCCCTGCTCTCAGGTCCTGTCATCCTTCCCCACCCCACTCTGGGTAGGAGCAACCCCATCCCCCACCCCAGGGCCTTCATTAGGCTGTCCCCACTCTGCTCCTCATCAGCTCTTGGTTCCAAGGTCCCATTCTCAGAGGAACCTTCCCAAACCTTCCCATCTGAAGAGCCCCCCAGTCACACGTCCCTTACTGTGTGGCTTGCTGTGTTTCTGCACAGTCCTTGTCCCCTGTGTGTGTTTTTCATCTCATTCCGTGTAAATGCACTGGTCTTCTGCAGGGTCCTTACAGGCCCCTTTTATCAACACCAGGGTCTCTGGTGCTTACAGGGAGTGTGAATGCAAGAAGGGAGAGGCTTACCTTGAGGGGTCCACCTTGGGGTTGGGAGTACAGCTGTACCACTACCCATGTGACTGGAGGAGAGCCCAGGCCATGAAGGTCCAGCAGGGCATCCCTGATGCCTGGATGTGTCACTGTGTTTTCCAGTGAGTGGAGAGAAAGTATGCCTGAGAGAGATCTTGAGCAAAAAGCAAGGTAACTTCAGCCTCTGTATCCAGGCTTCTGCCTCCCCCGCCCTGCAGCAGCCTAAGCCTTTCACAACACGACTCAGCTCCCATCCATCCCATGGCTTCCACAGATTTGCAGCAGTGAGAGTATCATCAGGTGCTACCTCTTCCCACTGATGCCTCTGACAGAGCCCTTGGTCCCTTCCCTGCAGAGACCCTGAGGATCCTCCAGCTTCACTGCCAGGAGAAGGAAAGTGAGGCACAGAGGTACAGGCCCCATGGGGCCTTCCAGTGGGGTACAGAAGGCGAGGCCCACAGCTCTCAGTCTGGCCCTCTGTAACAGGGGAGAGGCCGAGTGAGTGCTCTCCTCCTCGGCTCCAGCAATGGGCTGTCCCACTCACCAGGATTGTCACTTGTCTTCAGGAATATAAACTATATTCCCACAGGCTGAGACACTTAGCACCCCCCCCCCCGGGCCACCAGTCTATGCATCCATTATCCTTCTGCCCGCCCAGCTAATTGTGCACCTGACTCCACCTCCCAAATGCTCACTTGGCTCCTTCTGGGCCCTGACATGCCAAGATTGCAACAGTTTGGGAAATTTGGTTGAGATCAATGTGCCTGTGTGTGCACCTGCACTTGGCCACACCCAGACCGACCCCACAACCCTCACAGAGACTTTTCCAGGGGCCACATACTCATGATCCCACCCAGAAGGCCATAATCTAGAAGGCTGGGACTGACTTCGGGAAGGAGGCAGAGGCCCCAGCCCAGGTTCTCCAGTGGACACATGCAGAGAACAGGTCTGAGGGCTGCTCGCCTCTTCCCAGGAAGCAGATTATTCTGCAGGAGTGCAGGGAGATGATTTCTGCTCTGAACTCGCAGATTGAGGAAGAGAAGAGCCAACAGAGGCAGCTGAGGTATAGCCCCTGCCTGGGCCCTGGGGCTGGGAGGGGTCCTGGGTGGGGGGGCACCAAGTGTGGGCCTAGAGGGACAGGGTTGTGGAGTTGCTCCCCGCAGAGGAGAGCTTGAGAATCCCCACTCTGGTCTGTGCTGAGGAGGCCTGGCTGGGGAGGGGTGCCTGAACCCCTGGCCTGTCCTGCTGTGTGTTTAGCCCCCAGGCTGGATTTCGAGGTACAGCTGGAAGATCTGATGGGTCAGCACAAGGACCTCTGGGAATTCCATGTGAGTCACTCAGTGCTGCTCCTCCCGCTTTCCCTGTGCTCACTGGCAGCACAGGCTCCAAATTGAGTGTTATCCTCCAGGTTCCATGTCTGTCTTCTGCTACACCCAGTTCCTGAGCTGGCCTTGATGGCCAGACATCAGATTACTCCCAGCTCAGATCCTCCTCACCACCCTCACTGCCAGCGGCTTCACCATATAGCTGGTCTTACCCACCCATCCCTTCTGCCCTCCCAAGCCCTTCAGGGGTCACACACAAGGGGTGTCCAGGGGTGTGTTGGGGGCCATCACAGGCACAGTGCAGACAGTGAAGAACCATGCAGGCCAATGTTTGCCACCAGGGGGTCCCAGACTGTAAACAAGAAAAAGGCAGAGAGGATGAATGTCAGGATGAATGGGATCCATGTGGAGGCCACACAGCGACAAGGAGCCCAGTGCAGGCCACTGACTAGTTCTACAGAGAACAAGTCTGACTGCAGTGTTGGCAGGATCACCCAGGGCTTATTTCAGAGCTTCCTGAATGTCAACTACTTCGAGAGCTTCTCCAGTGCAGCACGTCGGGTGAAGCAGTGAGAGGTGAGGGCTGTGGCCATTGCTAAGCCCAAATGCTGGACTGTGCCTGGCATGCAGGGAGGCCATTGTAGTAGCAACTGAGGCGTGCTGAGCAAGGACCAGATGCAGGTAGGCATCTCCAAGGCTCACGGTGGCATCCGGGAGTTGTGGATGGGCCTTTCTAACCCCTCAGAGGCCAGAGCAGCTGGCACGGGAGATTGGCACTCTGGACAGCAGCAAGGAGCAGTTGCTCCAGGAAGGTGAGTCCTGGGAAAGATGAGGCCCAGCCCTGCCCTCTGCCCCACCCACTTGTGCCCGGCTCTCTTTCATTCTGTCTCGCCCACCTTTCCCTGCTGAAGAGAAGCTGGTGGAAGCAAAGCTGGAGGACGTGCAGTATAGTCTGTGCTCTCAGTTTGGGGCTAAGGGCCACTTGGCCATCACCGAGGGGCTCTTCCTCTGCAGCCAGAAGGCAGCGTCTGTGTCTGCCGTGTAAGAAAGGGAACCGGGGGAGGGGCAATGGGCAGAGGGAGGAAGCTTCCAGCACTGACAGCCCTGCCCTCAGGCATCTGTTTGAGGAAGAGAACAGAAGAGCCCAGGAGTTGCTGGAAGACGCTGCCCAGCA
>PVJL010020644.1:0-11744 GCA_004026885.1 Lyroderma lyra
GTGTGTGGACAGAGCCCAGCACAATGTCGTAAATGATTTAGCACAGCGGTGTCCAACCTTTCGTCTTCCCTGGCCACGTTGAAGGAAGAGTCGCCTTGGGCCACACGTAAAGTACGCTGACACTAACGACAGCGGATGCGCTAAAGACGAGGGTCCGTGCATAAGTTTTGTCACGTTTTAAGGAAGTTGATGGATTTGTGCTGGGCCGCACTCAAAGCCGTGCCGGGCCGCGTGCTGCCCCGGGAATCTAGTGGCGCTCTGGTTTCCAGGCGCATCTTTGAGCAAATTGCCGCCATTCACGTTGCGTTCGAAAATCCGGCTTTAAGAACTCAGCAGCAGCGTGACACCACACTTCCTGATTCAGAATCTTCTTGCACCCTCCAGCCAAAGCCAAGGTCATTTCTGTTCAGACCTCGCTAGGCTCTGTGTGAGAACCCACAAAACTCCAGCTACAAGTCATCCTGTGGACACGGGCCTCTGGCAGCTATGGAAAGTTCCAGTCACTGCTGCTGGGAGTTTCCAGTGGGAAGAGCAGAGGTCACAGCCCGCTCCCTGCATGGTCCTCCAGGAGGCGCTTTTTGCCCCTGGTGCTGGCCTGGGTGTCAGGCTTAAGGGGTGCCTCCTCCAGCCATCCTGGCACATGGGAACAGCTGGTGCCCAGGAGAAAGCGGAGGTGGCGGTGCATCCGGGATTCCCACACCGGGTGAGGGCGCGCGTCGTCCGGGAACTTATTTACACAGCCAATTGCCCACGCCCTTTCCAAGACGTGCTAACTCGGGGTTTCCAAAAGTGTCCCCCCACGTGGGTATTTCCAAGCAGCAACCCAAGGGAGACTCAGGCAAACACTGTCAGGAGGCTGCTCTGAGGTTTCACCCGCCTCACCGGGGGGACAGCAGGGCTTTGGGGCAGGAACCCCGTCTTGAAAGATGTGCTTTGGCGGGCTGGTGCCCAGTTCCATCGCCCTTGGGGTGAGATGCTCCCTCCCACGCTTCGCCTAGTTCCTCCTACTCATGCTTTCGGTCTCAGTTTATATTTTGCGATGACCTGGGTCAGCTGTCCCTCCTGTTTGGTCCCACAGCAGTCTGACATTTTCCATCAGAGTCCCCGCCCCACAAAATGGTTGTTTGTTTTTAACTTCTCTAGACAACAAGAGGGCTAGGATAATGTTTTATAGGCATTCTATTCCTACGACCTGGCAGAGAGATCCTCCATGAAGATTTTTGGGGGAACCAGGGAGGGGGAGCCCCAAGCACAGAGCCCTAGAAAGGCAGTGGCTTCACGTACACAAGGCAGCACAGGAAACATGATGGACATGAAAGATTTCCTTTCTTTCCAGGCGTTGGCCCACAGTAACATCCTTCCAACACGTATCAGTCAGCGATTTCCGTAAGCATGCTGCGTGATAAACAACCCCAGAAACGAGCCGCTTGAAACAGCAACCGTTCACCTTCACACACACGGGCTCCCTCTACACAAACGGGCTTCAGACTGTCAGCAGAACTCCAGTCGGTTCCACACGTATCATTCTGGTGAATGGCATGTTCTTCTGGCAGAGGTCACAGGCCTCCGGAGATGAAGCCAGACTATGCAATCGTGTTGAAAGCTCTGCTTGCATCCCATCCATTGAAATCCCATTGGGCAAACGAAGTCACACAGCCAAGTTCGACCCCAGTGAGGCAGGGCAGTATGTCCCGTTCACAGCGTGAAAGAAAAGCAATGAACATTTTCTGAATTGCAGGTTAAGTATCAAATAATTCTCTTATGTTTATATTTCTATTAGTAATTAGAAATGCATATAATTCTATTATGTTAATAGTTTGATCATCTCCCGCTCAGGAGGGACAGCAACAACAATATTTGACGTTTGCTGAGTCCTTGTTAAATGTCAAACATAGTTCTGCAGACTCCGAGGGCATTTTCTCGGTTCATCCTCATACAAGTCCTAGAAAGTGGGTACAACATGCAAGTGACTTGCCTGAGCCAGGCAGCCGGGCAAGGCAGGACGTGAAGCCGGGCGCTTTCGGGTTCCAAGCCCGAGCCGAACACGACTCTGTAGTGTCTTCACTTCCTTTCCAAGCCCGAGGTCCGGTGGCGGCTTGATCGTTGCCAGGGCTTTGATCTTGGTGCAAATGAGCTGAGGAGGTCATGGTGGGAAAGAGGCTCTGAGGGGGAGCCCGGGGAGTCGCCGAGGGGGAGAAGCCCAAGGCAAGCTCTCCTGTCTCACTCCCGGGCCCTGGGCTCACCCAGATGGACACGCACATTTCCAAAACAACCGGTGGCCCGTTACCAAGGGTGTCGGATGTAGCAGATGGCAGGTACCGGGATGTGTCACTCGTCCCCTCTCCTCGGTTCACAGATGAGGAGTTGGAGCCTGAGTGAGGGAGGTAACCTGCCCAGGACGCATAGCTATGAATGGCAGACCTGGGTGGAAACTAGAGGTGGCACGCCAGACCGAGCGCTCTGCTTCCCTGCGTGCTCTGGGAGCCGTAAAAATGGCACTGGGCATCGCTGGTCTGGCAGTGCTTTCCAGTTAATTGATCATGACAGAACATTCCATTGATTCTGCAGAAGCAGTCAAGCGTGGGCATCGTTAGGTCCAATAAAGCAAACCGACCGAAGTGTTCAATTTACAGCTGCTTGCTTGGCACCCTGTAGGCGCTGCCTTGGTGAGGTTTCCCTGACACCCGTGCCCTCCTAGGACGCGTTTACAGGCCGTGGTGTAAGTGCTAGCTGTCGACTGGCCTGCTTTATTTTACGTAACAATGAAGGAATGAAAAAACAATCGAATGATGGACTTAGAGAAAAACTGCCAGGAAATGAGGTTTGTTGTTGCTATTTACCTATTTCCTATTTCTTATTTTCAGCATCAATCTGAAGGTTATAAGAAGCGAGCTTGTTGGGTTGTTGGCTTTCGGTGTGGTTTTTAAGGACAACAGTGGTATGGGGAACACACAGGGAAGAAGTGTGCAATGTTTTACACACTTGCATAGGTGGTAAGATTGAGGTTGCATAAGACTAGGAAATTAGGAAAGAAAGAATGAAAATGGCATTGAATGGATGTTAGAAATTACCCACTTCTGGCACGAATCAGGCTCTTGCGCGTCATAGAAACTTGCTCTGGGAGCGAAGAGCTCTTCTATTGTTTTCAGCTCCCCTGGAGCACGGGGGTGGCATTCTGCAGTTCTGGTCCCAGTTGTGATCACAGCTCTTAACCACTGTGTCCTCAACAATGGGGACGGGTACGTATGAATTTATTGACATGTATTTGTTAAACAGGGGTTTCTCTTTCATGTAAGGGTGCAGAGAGCACAACAGACCATCTCCTGCACCCTGTGAGCTAGAACCAACTAAATGGAATTAGAAAATTGTATATTTAAAAAAGCCAACTGACATCTGTGATGCAAAGAAGTCCAAAGAAACAAAACTCCACACAGAGAGAAGTGAGATCAGCAGACGTTTTCTGCTCTGGAGGCAAATGGTACGTGTGGGCACACAGAGACAATTTTCTGGGGTAAGAAGAATCCAGAGGCCTTTTTATGGCCAGGTGGGCTGGTTGTGTGGATAGAAACCTGGAGGAGACCCACACGCAGGCCAATTCTCCTACTTCCTCACTTGCATGCGACTACACAGTCTGCAGAAATTGGGGGACAGGCTGGAAGGGAGGGGCCGGGGTAGAAGGGAGGAGGAGCAACAAGATCTCTAAAGAGGGGAGATGAGGCGGAATAAGTATGAGAAAACGCTTAACCCAGAAGAATGCAGGAAAAGAGAAACGAAGGATGAAATAGATGGACAAACAGCACGGTGACAGACTTAAACCAATCATGTCAATAACGAAGTTAAATGTGTGTAAGGGAAATAATCACATAAAAGACGGAGATGGTCAGATTGGAACAAAATGAAGACTCACTCACAAGCTTTCAAAAACAAATGATATACTTTAGATGGGGACAGACATACACGGAACCAAAGGATGGAAAGAGATGTCACGTGCAATCACTCAGCATAAGGAAAAGCTAGAGTGGCTATATTGATACTGAAGTCAACTTCAAGATGATGAATATCAGCAAAAATAAATGACATTATATAATAAAAAAGGGTCAATTTAAGGCAGGCTAATAAAAATGTGTGTGCACTTAATAACAACCACAAAAATCTATAAAGCAAAATTTGACGTAACTTCAAGAAAAAATGGATATATTTCAAATTATACTTAAAGATGCTAAAACACCACTCTCAGTAATTTATGGAATAAGCCAAAACAAAAACCAAAACCAAAACCAAAACTAAAAAACACCCCAACTCATTATGCGTATACAAGATTTAAACAACTCTGTTAAACAATTTGACCTGGTTTACATTTATAGAACTCTGCATTCAATAACTACAGAATAAAGATTTTTTTCAAATGTAGATGAAACACTCACCAAAACAAATGATATGCTTAGACACAAAATAGATTTCCATAAATATTTAAGGATTGAAGTAGGATAGAATATTATCAATAACAAAACTAAAATCTTTCTAAATATTCATAAGTTCATCAACATACTTATATAACCCATGGATTAAAAAATAAATTTTCATGAAAATTTAAAAATATATGTATTTCAAAATGAATAATAATGAAAATGCAGCATATCAAAATTTGTGGAATGCAACTAAAGGAGACAGAATTTTATATCATAGTCTAAGTAAATAAGAAGTTTTAAAAATCAATTTGATAAGCTTTCATCGCAAGAAAATGTAACAGTATGAGCAAGTTAAAATTGAAGAAAGAAAGAGAGTGAAGGAAATAATAGAGGTAAAAGTAGAAATCAGCAAAATAGAAGACAGACTTTTAATTGAGAAGAAGAAACTAGTCAAACGTTAGCTATTTGGAAAGATTTATAAATTGATATTCTTGTAGCAAGGCTGAGCATGAAGACAAATAAAACATAATTACCCAGATTCGGGATTAAAAAGGGCGAAATTACTACAACTGCTGATATTTAATGGATAGTAAGATGATGTTATATTTTACTACGTTTTTATAAGTAAGAAGTTGGACAATTTTAAATGAAGACACGGAGAAATTATTCTACACGACAACTTATCAGCCCTGACACAAAACTGGAAACCAATTGTTGAATGTATGAACATTTATGTTTTGCAGTTATGAACTTTCTCCAGAGTTCTGACCGAGCCCTCGTGGTTGACACCTAACGTCGGTCGTTTCCCCTTGAGTTTCCCCGTGAGTTCCTTTACGTTCCGTCCGAAAGACCTGTTTAACGCCCAGGCATTTCCAGTAGCAGTTGTGGACCTTCCGGGGCCCTATTTTGGCGCCCCGTTTTGGTGCCCCGTTTTGGAGCCCCGTTTTGGAGCCCCGTTTTGGCGCCCCGTTTTGGAGCTCCATTTTGGAGCCCCGTTTTGGCATCCCATTTTGGAGCCCCGTTTTGGAGCCCCGTTTTGGAGCCCCGTCTTCGGCCCATACACCGGGCAGTCCGAGCCTCCGCCTGCCCTTCCCCCTGCGTTGGTCCATAGATGTCATCAGTTGTTTATGAGACAGGAAGCAAGACTGCTTGGGGCTCTCTAAAATTCTTGGACCTGTGGTTTAAAATTTTTAACTTATTTTGGAAAATTCTCTGCTACTCCCTCTTCAAATATTCCTTTTACCTTGTGTTCTCTCTTTTACACTTCTGGGATTGCCATTATGCGGAATTCACTTTGTTTTGTTTCATAATGCTTCAATAAGAATCTGTTCTTTTTATTTTCTCACATTGTTTTTCTTCTTGTGTGTCATAGAGATAGTTTCGATTGATCTACCTTCAGATTCACTGACTTTATACTTAGCTGTGTCAGGTTTACTGACAACCTGGCCAAAGGCATTCTCTGTTTCTGTTACCATGATATTTTTTCCTATTATTTTCGACTTTTATAGTTTCCTTCTTTCTATTGAAATCATCGATCTCTTCATACTTTTTGTCAAACTTTTCCACTAAAAATTAGACTTAATAATCATACCTATTTTAAATTCTCTAACAGTAATGACAAGTTTGAGTCTGGTTTTATTGATTTTTTTTTTTTTTTTTTTTTTTTTTTTTTTTTTTTTTTTTTTTTTTTTTTTTTTTTTTTTTTTTTTTTTTTTTTTTTTTTGTCTCTTGGAGGAAGATTGCTTCTTTTTTATTTTTGATGTCTCAGAATTTTTGTGTTAATTCTGGACATTGTGTGTGTGGGCATATCTTTGACCTACTCTGTTAGTGTGGGGTTGAGTCACTTGTTAGGAGCTAAACTGGGTTTGGGTGTTCTTGCTGTTATGGCCATGTTCAGTGCACCACCACCATGGTTACATTCAGTGCACCACCCCATGGCCATGTTCAGGGCACCTCCACCAAGTGGTCACATTCAGGGCACCACCACTGTTGTTACGTTTGGTGCACCAGCACCATGGCCATGTTCAGGGCACCTCCACTGTGGTTACGTTCGGCACACCAGCACCATGGTTATGTTCGGTGGGGTTACCTCCACCCCATGGCCATGTTCAGGGCACCACCGCCCTCACTAAGTTTCCCTAGTGCTACCTAATTATGCATGGAGGGACCTAGGGTGCTCAAGGGTATTTCTCAATGTTCCTGCTTCACACTCAGTGTGGGCTTTCTCTGGTGCCTCTGTTACAGACAGGACCTCTCCATACACTCTTGCCCCTCTCTCCGTGGTGGACTCTTGTTTTTTGATACTTGGTGCTTGGAACCATTGGGTTCCCTGTTGACCTGACCAAGCCTCAGTCTCAGGCAGGCCCATGGGCCAATGTCTTTAGTCTGGGGCCTTCTAAGTAGTACAGTCCCTCCTCCCCGGGGTAGCCAAACTCTGCCTTGCATCTCTGCTGCAACTTCTGTGGGAAAGGCCCACCGTGGTATTTGTATGGGGTTGGACCTAGCACTGCTCACTTCCCCACCCAGAAGGAGAGGTATTTGTATTCTTACCCTGCCCCTACACCCTGGTCAGTCTCCTCCTGTGCTTGGTGAGAAGTAGGACTTGTGATCCCTCCCCCAGGGACTTAAGACTTTTGTCCCTGTGGCGTAGGGTGCAGGTGTGCTTCAGTACCTTTCCTGCACCTGTGGCCGCTCCCTTCCCCCAGGCCTGCCCCACCGAGGAAGTGTGCCTCCCGTCGTCTCCCCACCCCCTGATGCTTTCTGGAAGCATTTCCCGGAAGTCTGTGGAAAAGAGCCCTACGAGTGAATGCAGATGCCCCTTGTGTCTGCTGAGGTTCTGTTTTCTCACGCGAGCCCACGCTCAACCTCTGACCATTCCTTCCGATTGCAGCTGCTTATGTGGTCTCAGCGCCTCCTACGCTCACGCTGTGCTGCAGATGAGCAGGTGTCTGCGCCCCACTGGTAGCTGCTTTCATTTCTATGGATTTCAGGGTGCTGGTTGCTGTGACCTCGGATGTCTGATAGGTCAAAACACATGACTTTGTAATTTATTCTGCTTTTTCTCAAAACCGTGGTAGGAGTGAAGCACTTTTCAGCTTTCTACCTCCCAGAGGAAAGCCAAACATCACCTTTCCTTGTTCTCTTTTCAACTCCAGTCTTTCTTTGGGATTTTCCTCTAAGTATTTCTGGAAAAAGCCTTGATTTCTCCCCAAATTTGCTGCTGGGGTTAATGAAGCTGGCAGAAACAGTCTTAGTTTTGCAGGCCCTCTGAGTCTTCGTGCTTCAGAGAGGGCCCAGTGCTTGAATTTCATTTAATTTTTAAATTTGTAACATATTTAACCTCATAATTAAAGACCTTGGGATGACCCAAAATTTCTCTTAAACATATAGGCTTGACCTATTTTATTGCCTCACTGTGACAAGATCTGATTAACAAGCATCTGGAATTGTTCCCCTCAGACATTCCCCACATCATACAAAATAGTCCTTCTGGAAATACGGATATTCAGGAAGACCCAGACCAACTTGAACTTCCCAGAGATCCCAAAGCAGCGGCCTCTTGACCCAGCTGCCCCGGGATCCCAAAGCTACGCACGGGTCGTGTTCTTTAAGAGGAAGTCGCTCCTCCGCGGAATCGTCCCCGTGTGACGTTTTCTCTGTTGTCCTGTCCCGGAGGACCCCTCAGTGTCTTCACGCTGGGAGTGTGGGAGGCAGCACCCCCAGACGGCTTGTGTGTGCCCACGGCGGCTCAGGTCCAGCCCTCTCGTAAGCGCAGCCTTCGATGAGCTTCCTTGAAATCTAAATTTAATGGCCACTGGAGTCGTTGCCAGCGCTATTTAGGGTGGCAATTAATTTATGGTTAATTAACTGGTGTTAAGCTCGGTCTTGGCAATGATGCTTGAAGTTTAAAGAGGGGGAAAAGGAAAGGGAGAGGAGGAGGGCTTCGCCAGGCAAATGACAAAAACAGCTGGAGGACGCACAAAGGTAGCCACGAAGACCTGACGCGGCAGTATTTCATGTCACTACTTCCGTGCGAGGAAGTTTCTCGTAGATGAATGCCCCCAGTTGGAGGCCACGCGAGCGCTGGTTTGCCTGGAGGTATTGGCTTTCATGAGCCGCGCTGGTCCTCAGGCAGCGGGACTCGTTAACACCATTCATCGCTCCCGGGCCTCCTCCTCAGGAAGACCCCCCAATGACCTGGCAGTTCTGGGCCAGGGAGGTGACCCAGGGCACAGAAGGGAATCTGCAGATGTCACCCCCAGCTCCAGCAGAGTGCAGAGGGAAAGGGACCAGCCCAAGGAGCTGATGAGGTGACAGTTCAGCCACTTAAGACCTGAGAGTCCTGACACGAAGATGCCCCTTTCCTGTCCTATCTGACATTGCAGCTAAGTGAAGAGCCCCTCAACATGAATATTCCAGGTGGGGGCTGGACATCTATGACAGCCAGGGGCCAAATCTGGCCCCCTGAAAAATTTTGTAAATAAAGTTTTATTGGAATGCTGCCGTACTCATTTACATAGCGTTGTCTGTGGCTGCTTTCCTGCTACAGTGGCAGAGCCGAGTGACTGTGACAGAGGTTGTAGAGCCCCAAAAGGAAAAGTCTGCCAACTCCTGCCCTAGACCACCGGAGCACCCAAACGCAGTGATGCTTCGGGGTGGAAACCCCACCAGAGTACGCCGTCTTTGTCGTCTTTGCCAAGAGGGGAATGCATGGACGGTAACGTGACTTTCAACTGGCCACTGGGTGCAGGGACAGGCATGTCTACCTCACCCCGCATGGGCTGTGTTTCTGAGATCATCTTACGCCGTCAAAAGGACCGTTCTGTCTCTTTTGGCTCACGTTAATATACGCATTTTTGGTTGCCGCCAGGCTAGCAGCTTTCCTTTCCGGCAGCCGTCACTTGCGCCTGCCTCTGGGTGTCCTAACCCTTCCGCTGGGTGGCTGGTTTGATGCTTCCAAGCCCAGCGACCTAGGGCCGACACGACCGCTGTGAGCACGGCATCTCGGCGAGTGCGAAACGCCTGCTCCCGGCCACGCCACTCCGGGGCCCACCGGGAGGGCCGGTTCGTTGGCTCTCTCATTCAGCCAGCCAGCGCCGGTGGGTGACTCTATGTTTTTGTCCCTTTCAGTGTCCACTGAGGGAGCTGGTCATTGAGCCATCGCCCAGATGAGTGTTTGAATACGGAGTCAGGAGCAGGTTCTGACAGAGTGGCACATGGGTCCCACCTGAGCGTGTACCCGAGGAGCCCAACCTCACCTAGAAGGCGGCCACGAAGCCGGAGGAATTGCCCCGAGGAGGCGGAGGGAGCTGGAGGTGGGCGGCCACCTGCAAGGCCCTGTCGGGGGCAGGGGTCCATGCTGGGCCGGAGGCCAGAGGGCTGGGCCTGCGGGTGTGTGCTGTGAGGCGAGGTGGGGGCTGTGTCAGAGCCAGATCCGGTAGGGTCCTAGAGGCCATGGAGGAGAGGTGAGAACCCTTAAATGGTCTTAGGGGGAAGACGCCCAGATGGGGACCCCGATGTTCCAGACAGTACCTTTAGTTGCTTGAAGATTCTGAGACCAGGCCCTGAGCTGGGGGTGGCACCTCCCTGGTCATGTGACTTTCCTGCCAGCACCCAGAGGCAAAGTGTAGCCAGTGGGAGTGTCAAACCTCCGCTCTGGTCTTAGGCGTGTCAGTAAGTCACTGTGCAAAACCAAGACGTTTTAAATGCCTGAGACCGTCCCCACCACCAGCGCTCTTGTGACTAGAAGACTGTCCTGTTGGACCCATTGCAAGCCGTCCTGGGCAGGACTCAGCCTGGGCCCAGATGTCAAGACCTGACACCGCACGCTCCACACCACAGGCCCCCCTTACTAGCATGTCTCAGGCCCATAGGAATGTTGTCATTGCTCCGTCTCCGCTTTGGAAAAGCCAGCAGACAAAACCTCTGGTTGCACCGGGTGTTGTATTTCCAGGAGCACCGGCGATGAGAGAGAGGCGTGTCGCATGAGCATCACTGGGCTACCTGGCCAGTCCCATCAAGTGACAGAATCTTGGCTCGTTCACCAAGGGTCTGGTTTTTGAGTTTGCATTTTCAGAAACTTGATTTAGGCCACGTCTCTCTGGGTAGCTATAGTGTGTACGTGTGCACGGTGATGTATGTGCGCACACGTGTGCGTGTGTCAACAAGCCACGTGCCCGTTAGCTAAGCGTCAGGAGAAAGGTGCCCGCGAAGTAAATGCTTGAGACAGACCGACCACAAGGGAAGTGACAGAGCAGCTGCTTTCCTGGGAGCACAGGGTCAGCACCAAAGGACCTGGTCAATCTTAGAACGGTGGCCTGCGTCACTGCCGCACGGGGTGGCCTTGTCAACAAGTTGTTACGGTCTGTATTGGTCCACATGGGCTTAGTATCACAAACAGACTCGGGGGCTTAAGCAACAGAAGTTTATTTCCTCACAGTTCTGCAGGCTAGAAGTCCAAGATCACGTTGTTGGTGGGTTTGGTTCCTTCTGAGGCCTCTCTCCTTGGCATGCAGATGGCCATCTTGTCCCTGGGTCCTCACCTGGTCCTCCCTCTGTACGTGTCTATGTTCTATTTCCTTTTCTTATAAGGACATCAGTCATATTGGGCTAGGATCCACTCTAATAACCCCGTCTTAACCTCCTTGCGGACCTTGTCTCCATATACAGTCAAGGACTTCAGCATGTGAGTAGCCCGTGCACGGCCAAATCTAGGACATCAGTAATGTTCGCTTCTGAGAGTCTCCTTGTTTTGCACACGACCACTGCTGGCCCATCCTTTGTACACGCTGGCTGTGATCCGAAGGAGTAGATCTCTGCTCACCACGTGCCATCCCGCCTTCCGGAGATTTCCTGGCGTTAGTCTTCGCTGTCCTTAAACCCACCTGCTACACGAGCAGCCTGTCAGTTCTTTCCCACAGAAGTGTATCACAGCCATCGTGTGAGAGCTCGGAGCGAGGGTGTAGGTGCAAGTTCTTTGGGGGTGGCCTTTGTCCTCTCCCTCAGCCCCCTTCCACAAACTGCCAGCAGGTGTGACCCTACGAGGGCTGGTCAGGAAACTCACGGAGTGAAGGGGAAGAAGGGTAATAAAGACTTTTTATTATTTTTCCTTTTCAGTGTATTCACCCTTAACGCTAACACACTCCTCAGACCTTTCAATAAGTTTATTTGCACCCTCAATAAAAATGTTTGGTTTTGCCCTCAAATTGCAGCTTTAACCTCTGTGTTGTCTACAAATTTCTTCCCTCGAAGCTGTGTTTCCTATCTGGGAGCAGGTCACAACCGGACGGAGCCAGGTCTGCACGGCGGGGAGGCCGGTGTGACGTCCGGAAACCG
>PVJL010020645.1:0-11734 GCA_004026885.1 Lyroderma lyra
GTCCCCACTCTACTGGGGCCCGGGCCGACTTGGGCGGACTTCCTGACAAGTCGCCTTCAACTTCCAGGCCGCCCTTCTCCGTGCCTCCTTGCCCGCAGGAGAGCGAGCGCTCGGCTTCGGCCCGGGCCACCTCCTCCTACAGCAGCCACTCGTCCCCCTCCCGCCCGCTCCGCCCTGAGCTGTCACGCCAGGTGATGACACATGTCCCTGTACTGTCAGCAGTCATTCCTGAGAGAGTGCTCTCAGGGGCACTGACGGGCTTCCCTGGCAGGGGGGTGGGCAGATGGAGCTCGACTCTGGAGGGGGAGGCACAGACCCTGGGCCGCGTCTGGGACAACCCGTCTCCCTCCTGCTGTGTCATCTACACGGATGTCCTGTCCCAGAGAACGAGGGGAAGACGGGGACAGGAGTGACAGTGGGAGGAGAGGCAGCCCCAGGAAAAGTTAGGGGCTCTGTTCAGGACCCTCATGCACAACGGCTGCGAGCTCCTCCCACTGGGGCAGAGCGCTATGGCTGACAGCGCTTTCGCCACCTCATGGACGCTTCCAGCCCCGTGGGGGGGTTAGTAGGACTCCGAGCACGAGGCCCAGGCAGGGCACCTGCCCGAGAGCGCCCAACCCCTGTGCTGCCACCGTCACTGCCCAGGACTGTCATCTGACAGCGCACACCCAGCACACTGTGCACACGCTTCACTGTCTGCTTTGGGGCTTTTCTGCTGCCTCCATGTGGGACCCTCAGGAGCCAGCTCACCACTCTGACGCCTGTGCAAACTGGGAGTGCAGGGAGCTGACATGGCTCGGGGGACCCTTGACTAGAGGGAGGGAGGAGCTGGCAGCAACACCCCCTCTTCCACCCCATGGGTGGAGGCCTCCACGGCCCTCAGAGGCTCCTGTGAGGGACGAGGCCCCCGTGACCCCCCTGTGGTGACCAGCTCAGTGACAAATCAGGAATTAACACACCACAGCGCAACCCTCCCGGTGGGCTCTGGGAGTCGGCGGGGCGACCCCGTCCTCGGTCCCCCTGCTTTTGCAGGGTATAAAATCTAGACTAAGACGGCCAAGACTTGAAATCGGAGTTTCTCATCCCGAGAAAAGAGAACGTGAATTATTTTCTTCTCCTGCCTCCCTACTAGGATGCGTTCTTTTCAAATATTTGTTGGGTGAAAAGTACTTAATATTGTAATCGGTAGGTTTGATGTTTTGTTTTGTTTTGTTTTGTTTTTTTAGAGACTAGAGCAAAGCAGGGAGAATATGGTCCCCTGTGAGCTGACATTCCTGTTGGCCTTAAGGGTTGGTAATGAACCAGAACATCATGGTCCTCCCCGGTGGCACAGTGACGGGCACGGAGTTAAAACCCTTCTCCTCTTGCGGGATCTGAGACCCCAGGGCCCCTCGATGCCCCCTGCTCACGGCCGAGCCTGTCTGCCCAGCGCCCCGTCTCCTCTCCCTCACCCCCAGCCCTGTCAGCTAGCCAGTCTTGCCCCTGAATCGAAGAAATGATGGTCTATTTAGTCACACAATTAACCAACATCTCGCCTCTTTTAAACAACGTGGGCTCCAGGTCACAGGCTGTGGGGGCCCCATCAGTCTCAGCGGTGCAGAAGGTGGGGCCCGTCTCTGGCCAGCTCCTGGGGGTGGCAGGGCTGGTGCTGCATGAGCGCCTGGCTGCCGTCACCTGCGCACCGTGTGCCCGGTGGGGCTGTGCTGGGTGGACAAACGAGGTGGGCGGCCCACAGCCTGGGCTCTGGACACGGCAGGCTGCTGGGTTTGGAGGGTACCCCGCCTTCTCTGGGTCCTGAGGTCTCCTACGAGCCCCCATGCCTCCCTGCCGCGGAGCAGACGGTAGGACGTGGTGGGGGTGGCTCTGGGGACCATTTCCCAGTGAAATGAGCGATGGGGCAATGCTGTCTCCTGGCAGGGGCAGGGCTCCAGTCATGGGTGACGGGCCGGCCGGACCCCATGCTCATCTCAGCCGCAGTCCCGACTCGTGACCCTGGGAAGCCAGCCTTAGTGGCCTCGCCTCCCTCATCCTTGGAGCCGTGAGCAGACTGCCCCAATCCCCGCTGCGGCCGGAGGAAAGGACATACAAGGGTCCTTATCCCCAACTCCTTCCCGTAACTAAGTTCTGAAATCACGATGAGCGGCACCCTGGTCTCAGCTGAGCAGACCTCCAGGTGACGCTAGCGCGTGGTCCCGGGGTGGGGGGTTTGGGGGGGCATGGTGGCCCTGCCCACAGCTTGGGGAAACTCTGCCCACCACCCAGCTGGGGGCCTTGGTCCTCGAGTCAGACCCCTGGGGAGCCGGGTGGACACCACGAGCTGCCGCACATGCCCTACGGCGAGTCCCTAGCCGGTCCTCAGGTCTGACTTGGTCCCCAGTGGCCACTTGCCCCTGTGGGCATGGCCACTTGCCCCTGTGGACCAGGGGCAGCCCCGACGGCCATGCTGTCCCTGAGAACGCTGCACCACGCTTGCCTGGCACTCTGCTGAACTCTGACACACACCCAGGTTGTACCAGGCTCACAGACGGCTGGGCAGAGGGATATAGGACAGGGAGGTCCCCGGCTGGGCACAGGAGGGCCTGGCCAAGCCAAGGGGCCTTCGGAGACAACCGGCAGTACCCTCCCTTCCAGGGTCCTGCTGCATGTGGCAAGTGACAAACACCACAGGGCACACGGCCCCATGCAGCGTCCCCCACCCGGCCAGAGACACGGCGCAGGGACACGGCCCCAAGCAGGTCTCCCTCACCTGACAGGGTTCTTGTCACACTCCCGCCCTGTCCCTTGCACCCCAGGAAGCCCCCTGCTCCCCGCTGTCCTCTCCTGCCACTGGCCTCTGTCCCCAGCTGCTCCTCCGCAGGACCCCTACCTTTGTCACCCTGCTCCTGGAGGTCAGGTCCTGCCTCCAGCTGCCGCAGGACCCCCTCCCACTCCATGTCCCACACGTCACTCACCCCTCATCCTCCACCAGCTCCGAAGATCAGACTCCACAGCCACCTGCTTCTCCACAAGAAAATCCTGCACCTCCCCGTCGCAGCCCCACTGCAGCCCCTACCCTCTGTGCTCTGTTGGGAGTTGCGAATGTCCCCAGCAGTCCCCAAGGTCTTTAGGTGGGGGGGATGTGCTGTGACAAGTGAGATTATGACAAGCCCGAAACAGGAGCGGGTCCCCCTCCCCCCAGATTCGCTGCCACGTCCCTGGGACCTGGACAGGAACGATTTCATCACAGAAGAGGGATAAGACGCTCCGTTTCCCTGTGGCCAGATTAGGGCTGTGGGGGCAAGTGGGGGTGCGTCTCCCCACCTGGTACTTTTATGGGGGGCGGTGAGGGACGTGCGGTGGGGACTCATCAGACTCAACCACACGTAGCCCACCCGGTGACCTGGCCTGGTCAACAGGTGCAGAGGACAGGAGGGCTGCAGGAGTTGCAGCCTGACTCTGTGGCTGGTCACACGAGCTGGGGGGAGGCAGCCCCCCACTTCTGTACCGGTGTTGCCTGGAGCTGGGGCTGTGGGCCCCGGGAAGCTCCCACACTGCATGTTGCCCGTCACAGGGCTGCCCGCACCCGAGAGGCCGTCGAGGTGTCTGGCGTCTGGCAGCCCCCATGGAGGAGCCCCAGAGCCACCCAGGTGCCCCGCTCCCCCCGTCACACGGCAGGCACTCCGACAGGTAGGGTCAGGGGAGGAGGATTTCTCCTCTGATGGCCTGACAAGGGCCCCTCTCCTAAGCCCCTCGCCAGGGCTTTGCAAACGGTGGGTTTTAGGCCCTGGATGAAGTCGCCTCTGGGGCGACGCATGGGGCCACCTCCTTCAGCATCGTCACTCACCACGCGCAAGTGGCTTCGCGGGTGTCGCTGGCACCGGCGGACACTCTGCCTAATGACTTTTGATAAAACTAGACATGGTCCCCGAGGCCTGCGTCGGGGGAGCGGGGGCCCCAGGGTCTTCTGGGGGCAGAGCCAGTGGGAGGAGCTCAGGTGGGCCCCCAGCGGAGGGCGGGCTTGGGGCAGGGGGGCGTCCTGAGGCCCCAGGCCTTGGGAAAGGGGGGCACTCAATCCTCACGATAAGGCTTTTTAAATGCAGACAGGCTATTAGCGCTTCAACGGCTTCTGTTACTCCAGGGCCAACTTTACAAAACATAATATTTACAGAAAACCTCATTCCGCGCGCAGTTTGCTCGCTACCTCTCCAGCGAGCGCGGCTAATTTGGAGACGGTTTGCCCTGGCCGCCAGCTGCCAATCACGGGGAAGCCCCGCCCCGGCCCCGCCCCCGTCTCGCCCCCGCCCCGGCCCCGCCCCCGCCCCCGCCCCACCCCCGGCACGCCCGGCCCCGCCCCGGCCCCGCCCCCGGCCTGCGGAGGCGCGGGGGAGGGGGGCCGCCGCGAGCCTCCCATCCCCCTCTCAGGACCGGAGCAAAGGCCCCCGCCGCCCGCCAGGCGCTCACAGACCCCGGCTTCCCCTTCCCAGACCTCTGGGGAACCCGTCTCCCCGAGGCTTCCCAGCCCGCTGGACGCTGGCCTCGCACGTGGTGGCCCCTGCGCACCTCTGAGCCACGTGGGTGGGGGCCCACAGGCCCGTTCCCCGCTGCAGCCCCATCAGCCCCGGGGTCGCACTGTCCCTCAGACACACGGGTCACTCACTATGCCACCCGAGGACCTGCCACCACCCACAGCTGGGTGGGAGCTGGGGTCAGCAAGAGTTAGGGGTGACCCTGAGAGCTCCCCCCGGCCTCGCAGGACCGAGGAGACAGACGGCCGGGTTCACCGCTGAGTGTGAAGAGTGTGGGACAGCGGGTGGGCCCGGGGCCCAGAGGACCCAGGCAGGGGTGCGGCGGGGGTGGGGGGGTGGAGCTGGCAGTCCAGGCGTCGCCCCCAGTTTGGGGTGGGGGCCACCTCTCAGGGAGGGAGACCTGGGAGAGGAGACCCAGAGGAGGGGTGTGCCTGCTGCGGCCCCCCCCCCAACCCCCACGGCCCTGAGTCCCCACCCGGAAGGTGAGACGGGGAAGCTCTCCCTGTATCAGCTTCCACCCTGTCCTGAAATAGCCTGAGAGGTTCAGGGAGGGGACACCCCAGCCTGTCCCTGGGGCCTGGCTGGGATGGGCAGGGGTCCAGGAGGCCAGGCCCGCAGAGCAGCCAGCAAAGTCAGCCTCTTCTGCTCCCAACCAGCCCCCCGGGAGCGTCTCCCGGGTACCAGGGCCTGACCAGAGACAAGTCCAGCCAGGGTCTGAGGGGACCCCCAGGCCACGGGAGGGACCAAGGGCCACCGGGCTGGTGCCACCAGTGTTGTGGAAGAACCATCCCGCCTGCGGGTTCAAGGACCATGTCCCTGGGGCTGGCCTTGCAGAACGGGGAGCCACAGGCAGAGCACACAAAGGCCCGGGCGCCCGTGGGACACGCAGGGTCTTTGCAGCAGTGGGGCTGGACACCTGGGCGCATCTGCCCTAGTTCCATCCTCAGTGACAAAGGGGTCAGCAGGCTCAGTGCAGCCTGGGCAACCACAGCCACCGGTCCCCCAGGGGCCACAGGTCCCTTCTCTGTGACCACCTCAGCCTCTCCTGCCCTGCCTGGCCCACCGTCCAGCCATCTGGGGTGGGGACAGCCCACAGGCACCTGCTCCGGGGTCAGCCTCTCCCAGTGGGGCCCTGGGGCCCTTGAGAGCCTCCCCTGGAGGTGGGGTTCAGGGGAATGTCCTTCCCCACGAGCAAAGCACAGAATTCACAGGGGACAATATGCACACACACGTGTGCGCATGCACACCAGGCCTTTCTCTCTTCCGGGTCAGCCAGCTCCCCTGGGAAGACGGCCTCCCCCATGCCCCGGAGTGGGGGCCCTTCTTGCTTTGGCCTCTCCCAGGTCTGGCCAAGAGAGACCCCCTCCCTGATGTCCACCCCCCACACATCCCGTGTCAGGAGACACAGGCTGGCCGAGGGAGGAGGGAGCGGGTCTGCTGGGTTTGCAGTTCTCCCTCTCTCCAGGGCCCCCCAGCTTCTGGGTTTCTGGGCTCAGAGCTCTGAGGCTCTTGGCTCAGGGTTCACATTTATGCTCCCCATTACTCCTTCCTGGACCCGGTTTCCCTGCGACTGTGTAGCTCAGCGAGGAGGGAGGCAGGCAGGCGAGAAGCCGGGCTGGGGTGTATGCGGCCCACAAGGGGGGCGGGGGGCGGGGGGCCGGATGGCGCACCCACACAGGGCGTTCCTGAGCCTCTGCCCAGCACCCGCTCCGGCCCAACCCCGGGCGGGCCATGGAGGGGCGGCTAGGCCGCGGGCAGGCGGGGAGCACTTCCGATCTGGGGACACCCCTGATCCCAGCCCCCTGCTGGCGGGGCCCTGGGGGAAGCTGGCCGTGGGGAGAGGCGGGAGGGGGCACGTGCCAGTGCCAGGTGGGCACCCCACACTCTACATTTCCACCCAGATGGGCCGAGCCGGGATAGCCACTCAGCATTCCACGCTCGGTACGAACAGGGGCTCCGGCAGGTCAGAGGCGGCGAGGGGACCCACTGGGGCAGGGGCCTGGCAGCAGCCTAGACCCCACGGTGGCGCTCAGCTCGGCTGGCACTGCGGTGGCCTAAGCAGTGGCTCTGCCCTCCCTCCGCTGCCTGGCTCCCGGTGGCCGCGTCCCCTCCTGCACATCTCTGGTCTGTTCCCCAGGTTGTTCAGCTCAGCGCCTGCTGTGGGCTCGCCCATCTGCTGGGGACCTGCCCACACCGCCCCACTGGCCACTCCTGCCGCCCAGCACGGCCCACGCTGGGCCCCGCGGCGCTCGGGTGCTGGAGCCTGGCCAAACACAGATGAGATGTCGCTGTGCCAGGACGGACGGCGAGTGGAGGGGGCGCGAGGGCAGGGGTGCTGGGGAGGCATGTCTGTGCCCCACACCTGTCCTGCCTCAGCCTGGCCCGGGCTTCCTCCCCATTAACCCCTGTGGTGCCGGTGCACGACCCAGTGGGCAGCCAGCCGTCCGGATCCCTGCTCAGCCCTCCCGGGAGCTGGCTGTCCCAGCCCTCTGGCCTCCCTGCCCACCGCCTGAGGCCAGTGCTGCCCGTCGGCCACAAGCCACCTAGGGACCACGGCAGGCAGGAGGCCGATCCACCCGTCTGTCCTCCTGAATGCCAGACCCACCCAGGCTGTCACCCCCTCTTTCAAGGGAGGAAAGGGAACCATTCTTTCCATGGCTCTTCAGGTTTCTTCCCATGAGGGAAACTGAGGCCCAGAGGCTGGCGATGTGGGTGGGAGCCCCGCGGGCTGACGAGCGACAGCAGGTGGTGAGCACCCATCATCCTGGGCTGCTGGCTGAGAGGGACGAGTGTGCTGACACCTCTC
Source organism: Lyroderma lyra (assembly GCA_004026885.1). NCBI lineage: Eukaryota > Metazoa > Chordata > Mammalia > Chiroptera > Megadermatidae > Lyroderma > Lyroderma lyra. The sequence goes on from PVJL010020645.1 coordinate 7,312, forward strand.
ATGGGCCCAGCACTCGCCCTGCCTGCGGGGTGGCCGCTGGCCTGGCCACAGCCCCTCACATCCCACCCAGGCTCGAGAACCCCACGTGCTCTGCCCGGGAGCTTCAGCCTCGCTCGGGGGACATGCTCCGCGGGCAAGGAAGCCAGACGGCCAGGGCTGCGGTCCTGCCCCCGCCACGAGCAGCGTGCGTCTGTGCAAACCAGTGACCCACCTGAAGCCTCAGTTTCCCCATCTGTAAGATGAACCCTGCGGTGAGGGTCAGATGGGATAGCTGGCAGCTGCCCAGGCCCTTGTGAGCCGTATGCCCTGCACAGACGAGGGGTGTGTGTGGGCATGCAGCCTCCGACGGGCCCGCCTCCCTGCTCCGTGACGCCTGATGGGACAACGAGGACGCTGGTGCCTGATAAACTGTGACATGCGTCCGTGGCGAGGCAGTCGGACAGGACGGCTGGGGTTAGTAAGGACGCAGGATGTAAGATTAATACACAAAGATTTTAGAAACTTCTGCATACTAGTAACAAACAATCAGAAATTTCAGTAAAAATAACATTAAAACACGAAACACTTGGAGATAAACTGGACGGAAGACTTGCAAGACTCAACACTGAGATGACAAGCTGGTGGCACAAGACATGAAACCGTAAGGCAAACCTTGCTATGGGCCAGCACACTCGGGGCTGCTGAGGTGCCGAGAATCCCCCAAACGGACCCGTCCGGTCAACGGCACCTCCGTCCATCCATACGTCCCCGCGGGGCTTCCGCAATTTCTGTGCGGCCGGTACAACGCGGGAAAACGACAAGAACAAAGTCGGAGGCTTAACATGACCTGATTTCAAGACGCCGTAATGCTACGGAAACCAGTGTCGTAGGACGCAGGACGTCGAGAAACGGACCCACGTGTGTGACACTGGCTTCCGACAGCGATGCGAGGGCGGCTCAGTGGGGACAGGGCCGTCGTTGTCCTCCTAAGGGACACTGGAATCACTGGACGCCGCACAGACCTGACTGTAACACCCCACACCCGAAACGCAGAAGCAAGCACAGGAGGCAAAAAGGACCTCTCTGGCCTCAGGTGAGGACAAGACGTCCCAGATGCCACCTCGAAAGTAGGGTCCATAAAAAACAAACCGATAGACTGAACTGCACATGAAAACTGAACACTTGTGCTCTTCAGAGAGCGACAAGGCCGGCCGGCGAGATGAACACGTCTGCAAAACGCAGCTGACAGGTGACTTGTGTCCGGTGTACGTAACGGACACCCCAGCGCCACAGTGACACCCCAGCCCGCTGCAAGTACAGGCAAAGCTCTGAACGGACACTCCCTCGAGGGAGACGAACGGCTGTGCACAGCTGCAAGAAACAATGTGCACCATCGTGAGGTCACGGAGGAGATGCAAATCGCAACCACGGGGACAGGCCGGCGCGCCCCGAAGGGCACGGCTGACGCCAGGAGGACGGGGACGGCAGGTGTGGGTGAGGACGCGGACCCGCCATTCTCGCGCTCGGCCCGTGGGCACGTGCGATGGCACAACCCCCTTCGAAAACAGTCTGGGATTGACTTAAAAAGTTCAACACAGACACGCCACGGGAAGCGGCCACGTCACAACCAGGCATCGACCCGAGAGAACAGGCAGCGTGCCACCCAGACTCTGCACCTCGTATGCGAGCGCTCCTCGAGGCTTTGCTGGCCACGGCCCCAACGCGGAAACCGCCCCAATCTCCTTCAAGGGGTGCAGACATACACCTGCCACTGTGCGTTCACAGCACGGAACCCAACAGCCAGGAGGCGGGATGGACCGTGGACACAAGCCACACGGAGTGAAAGGAGCCACATAGGGCACACGAGGCATGAACTCCTGGGAGCGCACACTGCCCGTGGTGACGGGGTGCAGGGCAGAGCCCCCCAGGGACAAAGGGGCTGGGCGGGGGCAGGAGGAAGAGAGCCCAGGGGCACGGGAATCCTGGGGCGTGATGGACGTGTCCACGGCCCGACTACAGTGATGATGCACGGGCAGAAGCACGCGCCCTGACGCCCCAGGTGCCACCCTCCGATACGCGTGGCTGGTGGTGTGTGTGCCCTACACCTTGACGTGCACGCATCTGAGCCGGCCCACCGCCGCGTCAGTCCTTACGGCACAAACACGCTCACCCGTGGACCCCTCTGGTGGCTTTCCTACAAAATGAGACTCAGTCCACAAAGGGGCATGCCACCTGGTTGCCTGTCCATCAAGCCGCCTGTGGTTAGCGTGGGCGAGAGCGTGAGACCGATGCATGTTGTCTGCCTCCTCCACGGAGAACCGCATCAGGCGCTGACACAGGCAGGACAGCTACGCCCTGGGGACCCTGTCATGTGTCACTCACTGGGGGTGCCCACAGCCACCTGAAGAGGTCCCGGGAGCTCCACCTCGTGTCCCCATCCTGATGGAAAACCAGTGAGAGGGACCGAAGTGTCCTCTCCACGTGGCCCTGCGTGGCCCTGTGGACGGAAGCCCCCCGGCCAGGTCGAGTTTTACCTGACCGGTGCCTGTCTCTGAGCATACAGAAGACGTCACCCTGTGAAACTCCGGGGGTTTGGTGCAGGAAGACGGCAGCCCCCACCCCGCCCCCAACACCGTCTCCCGTCCATTTCCGATCCGTGGGAATTGCTTTGCCATCTGTGCACAGAGTCCGAGACCCAGGAGCCCGTGGGGAGAACCCCCCGGGGCCTGGGGTACACGCACACCGCGAACCTGCGCTTCCCAACTTTGCTCACAGCAAAAACTCGGACGTTGCTTTTCTAATAAGTTTTCCCCCAACGTGAAACTCTGCAAGCGGACCTGCAAAGGAGCTCAGCCGAGCAGCGAGGAACCCGGGGCCCGGGTCAGAGTGTCCGGGCCCTCCCCCATGAGGTCAGCACTGAGCACTGGGCCCATGTCCACCAACCCCGCCCTGAGGAGACGGGCCACGGGGGCAGGGGGGCGTCCCCCCACCGAGTGTGGCTGCCCTCGGCCTCACAGTCCAGGGGTGCTCACCAGGGCACTGAGTCCCCGGGGGCTGGGGGCGGGCTGCCATGCAGAGGGAGGCCCGGTGGGGGAGAAGGGCAGGGACCAGGGAGGCGTCCCCTGACCCCATCATGTGGCCCCCACCATGCCTCCCCAGCACATTTCGGGCCGGCCCACTGGGAGACAAGACGAGAGGGGTCTGCAGGCCCTGCCCCCAGGAAATGGGACCCCCACCCCAGACCCAGCGTTCACGGCCGGCAGCTCCTAACATGCTCAACGTGCTCAGGTCTGTCAACAGCTCGTCGGGCGCGGAGGGGAGAGTCTGTACCTTTTATTCAGCCAGCTTCCTCCGAGGCACTGCGGGCTCCCTAGGAAGAGAAAGGGAGAGTTTCAGTCGTGGCGGCTGACGGCTCAGCTCCCGGCCGGGGACCCTCTCCCCGGGGCCCAGGACTCCCGCCCGGCGCAAGCCCCGGCGCTGTCTGTCGGTGCCGTGAGCCTGGCTGGGAGTCCGCTATTGCCTACAGAGAAACTCCAAACCCCCAACGGCAGGCTCCCAGGGGCAGCCCCGGGAGTTGTCTGGGCTCCGGGCAGTTCCCAGGAGCAGCTCCGAGCTGACGCCCGCCTGGCAGGGACCAGGTGTGTGCGGGTTACACAGCCCAGCACCGGGGCCGGAGAGGTCAGGTACCTGCCTGAGGGCACAGAGCCAACGCACGGGGGGTGGGGGCTGCACACGTGCACGTGGGCCCCTAGTCCTGCCCTCTTCTTACGGGGCACCTGAGAGGTTAGGGGCGTGCGTGTCACTTGCTTTTTCTGCACTTAAATTGTCCTCGTTTATTTTACTAACGTTTCATATTTTGTGTGCACATATCTGGCACATTTCTCATTGTGGTAAAATACACACAACACACAGGCGCCAGGCTAACCAATTTCAGCTGAACAATCCGTGGCATTAAGTACACGCACACTGCTGCGCGAGCACCAGCGCTATCTGCTTCTACTACTCTCCCATCACCCTGAGAGGAAGCTGCATTCTCATCAAGCGGTCACCCCCTGGCCCGCTCTCCCCTGCCCTGTGTGCATGAGTACGTGCGTGTGTGCGTACGTGCGTGTGTGTGTGTGCGTACGTGCGTGTGTGTGTGCGTGTGTGTGCGTGCGTGTGCGTGTGTGCACGTGTGTGCGTGAGTGTGTGTGTGCGCGTGTGCCTGTGTGCGTGCATGTGCGTGAGTACGTGTGTGTGCGTGTGCGTGTGCGCGCGTGTCTGTGTGCGCATGCATGTGTGCGCACATGTGTGCGTGTGCACGCGTGAGTGCGTGTGTGCCTGTGTGTGCACGTGTGTGCGTGCATGTGCGCGTGTGCGTGTGCATGAGTACGTATATGTGCGTGTGTGCGTGAGTGTGCGTGAGTGTGTGTGTGTGCCTGTGTGTGCACGTGTGTGTGCGTGC
>PVJL010020646.1:0-11721 GCA_004026885.1 Lyroderma lyra
GTCTAAAGGCTCACACTGCTTTTGGAACTCTGGGGTGCACGAGGAAGTGCCCGCTCCATAAGTCCAAAGCTGTGGGCCTGGCCTGAGACAGCAGGGTCGCCTTTGCAGCAGCCCTGTGTAGGTCTCCAGGGGGCTTAGAGCTGGGGTGTTTTCTTTGCAGTTCAGAGTCCTCGCTCAGCCCTTCTACCCCTCAAAAGTTGCAGAGGCTGGTTCCCAAACTCCTTCCATCCCCAGCTCCCCAGTCTCTCTCCCCTCCCCCAAACAGCGCAGCTCCGAATAGTCAGCAGGGATCGGTCCCGCGTGGTCCGTCTTTGCTCCCTTCCCTCTCCCCGACTCGCCCCTTTCTCGCCAGCCTTCAGGTTTACTTGCGATTTGTGGATTTCTCAGCAGCCGGTTTGTCACTCAGGGTCCACTTTCTTGGCTCTTGGACGGCCGTTCAATTGTGTTTTCTGGGAGAGGCTTTAGGAACCTCCTCTCCAGTCGCCATCTTGTCTTCTCTCCTCGGCACTTTTTTTTAAACCCAATAGACTGTAAAATTGTGGTTCCATTTCTATTCTCAGTGTTCCATTTCATAGTATTCTATTTGCCTGTCTTTTGTACCACACTATCTTAGTATATTTTGTAGAAAAGCATTATAAACTCTCAAGGTTTGGTCATTTTTACCAAGGATACTTTGGATATCCTAGGCCATTGCATTTTCATGTAAATTTAGAATCAGCTTATTAACTTCTATGAAAATGGCTCCTAAGCTGACAATTGATATTTTATTATATCCACAGATTAATTGGGGAGAAATGGGCACCCTAACAATATTGAGTCTCTCAAATTATAACTTTACATTTAGTTAGGTCTCTTTTAATTTTCGTGTTTTGTAGCTTTCAGCATAATAATTTTCACATCTGTTTATTTCTAAACATTTTGTGGTTTTGTATTCTATTGTAGATTAAATTTTTAAATTGCATGCTCCAATTATGTTGTTGTTCTTCTTAGTATAGGAGGACTGTCCAAAAAAAAACCCAAAACAAACAAATCCAGCCATAAATGCCTCTATTTTTCATATTACATGTCTTGATACTGTCTAGACAGTCCTTGTGTAATATAATTTATTTGTGTGTAGACTTTGTATCCTGAAACCTGAGTAAACTTATGTATTAGCTTTAGAATGCTTTTAAAATTATTTCTTAGTATTTTCTACATAAACAATGATTTCATTTTGAAATACAAAAATAATTTTCTTTTTCATTCTAATTTTTACCCTTTTTTTTTGCCTTTTTGCAATTGCTAGAACCTTAACTATAATATTGAAGAGAAATGGTGAGAGCAGACAAGTAAGTTTTCAGTTTCACCATTAATTATGAAGGATTTTAATAAATGTTCCATTATCATATTAAACAGATGTTAAATTATTTCAAATGTTTTACTGCATCTACTGAGGTGATTATACTATTTTACTTTAACTTGTTAATGTAGTAAATTGCTCTGATTAACAAGTGTTAAATTAACCTTGCATTTTGAGGATAAATCTTGCTTGATCATGATAATATTATTTTCTTACACTGTTCATTAATATTTTAAAAGCCGAATTGCAGCTATATTTATGAACATTACTGGCCTAAAGCTTCCTGGATTTATATTTTATTTGTCAGGTTTTGTGTCATGGTTGTTCTGGCTTAAAATATGTGACTGAGTTTTGTTCTGTCTTGGTTCGTTTTTTTCTTTTGCTATATTCTGAAAGAGTTTGTAGTAAATTAGTGCTTTTATCTTCCTCATATGTTTTAAAGAATTTACCAGTAAAGTAATTGATTTCTACAATTTTTTGTTTGTTTGTTTGATTGGTTCTTGTTTTTTTTTTTTTGGTGAGGACACATTTAGTAACTATTTTCATTTATTTACTAGTTACACCACTATTTAAACTTTTTGTTTTTATCTTGTGTTAGTTTTTTTAAATAGTGTTTTTCAAAGAATTTGTCCATTCTATCTAAGTTTTCAAATGTGTTGTTATTCGTTCATAATATTACCATTTATAATTTTGATGTATGTATATTCTATAACAGTATTCTGTCTTCTATACCTAATATTAATAATTTTTATTTTCTTTATTTCTTTCATGAGTTTATTAATTGTATTAAACTTTTCAAAGAACCATGAATTACTTGGAAGTTTATTGTTTAACTTCCAAATACTTGAGAGTTTTCTAGATACCTTATTGTCATTCTATCTTAATTCCAGAAGCATACTCTGTAAGACTTTAAATGTTTTATAATTTATTGAAATGGTTTTTAGCTCAGGATTTGGACTATCTTGGTGATCATTCATTTTAAACTTGGAAAGAGCATTTTGCATCTGTTGGGTATAGTGTTCTATAAATATAAATTAAGTAAATGTGGCTTATGATGTCATTCAGACCTAGAATTTCTATTAACGAGAAAAACACGTTAAAAGATACCACTAAGATTGTGGATTTGTTTACTTTACCTTTAATTCTTTCAGATATTAATTTATGTATTTTGAAGCTGCATATACACATTTATATTTTTTTAATCATTTTTATTGTTAGACTTATTGGGGTGACATCTGTTAGCAAGGATTACATAGGTTTCAGGCATACAATTCGACAGTGCATTGTCAACTTGATGTATAATAAGTTCACCACCTAATGTGACTTCTCTTTCCATCACCTTATTTAGCTTCCCCCCCTCCTCTCCCCCCCCCCTTTCTCCCCTCCCTAACCACTCGTCCCCCAAAAAACATTGAACTATTAATTGTGTCCATGGGTTGTTTGTTCATATCATTTTTTCTTTGCTTTCAGTTTTATATTCCGCATATGAGTGAAGTCATACAGTTCTTTGTTTTTTCTGTCTGGCTTACTTCACTAAGCATGATGATCTCCACGTCCATCCATTTTGTTGCAAATGGCAATATTTCATCTTTTCTTATAGCTGAGGAATATTCCATCATGTATATGTACCACAGCTTCTTTATCCAGTCGTCTGTCACAGGGCACTTTGGTTGTTTCCATGTTTTGGCCACTGTGAACAGCGCTGCAATGAACATTGGGGTACATAAGTCTTTGCGGACAAAGGTTTTCACGTCACATTTATATTTTTATGTCATCCTGATGTTCGGACCCTTTGAACATTGGGAAATTATCCTCTTTGTTTCCAAGAAATCTCCTTATCTTGAAGCCTATATAGCATGATATTAACAGAACTTTGCCAAGTTTTTCATGATTAAAATTTTTATGTGTAGTAGCTTAAATAGTTTCCCCAAAATGCAGGTCGACCTGGAAATTCAGAATATGACCTTATTTGGGAATAGAGTCTTTGCAGATTATAATTAAGGTAAAGATGGTGATGAGATCCCATTAGATTATGGGACTCCTAAATCCCATGAGACTGGTCTATAAAAGACAGAATAGGACTCATAGAGACACATGAAAGAAGGCAACTGAAAGCAAAGGCAGAGATGGGAGTGATGCTGCCACAAGCCAATAATCTCCCAGAGCCACCAGAAGCTGGAAGAGGCAAGGAAGGATTCCTCAAGGAAAAATGGCTCTACCAAAACTTTATTTCTTCTTCTGGACTCCAGAATTGTAGAAGAGTGAATATCTGTTGTTTTAAGCTTGTTACCTTATGGTAATTTGTTACTGCAACTTTAGGAAACTAGTACATTGTCATATACATTTTTCCTTCTTTTTATTATCAACCTATTGGTGTCCTTATTTAAAGTGTTCTCTATGAAGAGAATAAAGTGGGTCTTTTCCTTTTCATCCATTCTGACTTTCTCTGCCATTTAATTGAAAGGTTTAGTCTATATTTAATTATAAAAATGGTCAGCCATTGTGCTTTCTCTTTGTTTTTGCATTTAATTCATTTCTTGGTTTCCCGTTATTTCTTCTTTTTCTGGAGGGGCTTACTTGATTTGCTGTTGTTCTTTTTGTTTCTTTGTTTTTTGTTATTTCAATTTTATTCTCATATTTTTTTCTCTCTTTTCAACTTTCAAAAGGGAAATTTTATTTTTTCTTTTTTTTTTTACAATTCAATTTTTTAAAATTCATTTTTATTTTAGACTTATTGGGGTGACATCTGTTAGCAAGGATTACATAGGTTTCAGACATACAATTCTACAGTGCATGTTCAGCTTTTAAAGTCTTAGTTTCCATTCTTTTTCAGTGATTGTTCTAGGGCTGCATTGTACAAAATGGTTTCTACTAGTCACATGTGGTGATTTACATTTAAATTATAAGTTAATTAAAATTAAGTTAAATTAAAATTCAATTCTTTGGTCACAATACCGACATCTCATATGTGTGATTACTGACTACCTTAAAGGTCAATGCAAACGTAGGGCATGCCCATCACTGCAGAATATTCTAAGGATAACTTATTATGACCTTCTTATAGTTAATACTATACTACTTTACATAAAATATTGGAATTTTGTGAGAAGATAGTTTCTTTATACATCCCATCCTTTGTAACATTTTTGTATTTTTATGTATATTTCAGACTCATGATCTATTTTCAGATCCATCATCATTTTTAACATTAGAAATTTCTTACTTGTAAGATATGTTATCTTGTGAATTAATAACCATTCTAGATTAAAGAGAAAATATTTCATTTTAACATTGGCATATAAATATTAAATATTTTAATTTATTCTAGCTATCTAATTTTTCTATCATTTGTATGAAATCAAAAGGGTTTAAAAAAATTGAAATGTGAGCAAAATGGATAGGCTATTATTTCCTAGGAATCTTTAATAGGACACTAAGAATTTTTTCAATTTGTTATATAGTGTACCAAAAGAAAATATTGTCTTCTGCTTTTTCTAAGTAAACTCTTAAATATGAATGAATTCTCATTGAGATATATTTTATTCTAATCTATGTACTTAATTTTAAAAATCTGTATGACATTTGTTTCTATTTTCAGCCAGTTTTAAAATATAAACAAAATGTCATTCATTATATGATAGTAGTTGATAAAGGTTAGCAAAAAATTAGTTATAAGAGAAAAGAAATTTGTATGTATCTTTCAGATCTCAGTTCATATGCCCCTTCCTTTGAAAGGCCTTATCTGTATTGTATATACACCGCTCTTTTCACAATTTAAATTTAATCTGCCTTTATTACTTCCCATAGAAAGTAATTTTAAATTCTTTCTTTTAATGGCACTTTTAACATTTGCAATGCATAATAAATATATTGATTTGAGTTTATATAGTTGAACATATTTCTACCTCACTAGTGTATAAACTCCAAAGGGGCCCATGTCTTTTGTCTCACACAATACCAACCAGAATGCTTAGCACATTGTAGGTTCTTGATAAATATTAGGTAAATAAATGGATAATAGAGAATGGCTGAACAGTGAAAATGGCAGGGAAACTTATTAACTTCTTCTGCTTTCTCAATTAGATTCTCCATAGTCCTTCTGTCTCCTACTACTCAAAAATCTAAAAGTACAGCATAATTTTGGCAAAAATTTAGAAATAGTGTTACATCCAAAACATTACACGGTATAGTAATTTGTTATTAACAGAACCCTAAAACAAATGTAAATTATGGATCTCCAATTTATTTAAAATTTTAGTCAAAGGTAATGTTTACACCAATTGCAAACTTGTACAGTGTAAACTGTGTGACATTCTATTTTTCATTAAACAGCCCTGTCTCCTGTATTAATGAAACTATATTAGATATTTTAATCTATATTATAATATAACATTCCATGTCACTTTGCTCAAATATAAGAAATACAGGTTATAGAAGATTTCTTAAATGCTATTGAAATTTTCATTCATTGCAAAAGCTCTATAAGATGATGGACATGTAGTGGTAGATCACCAATACAGTGGTGCTTTCTGGTATGTTTGTGTCCATAAGAAGCCGAGAGAGAGGCCACTGATCTGAATCCACCTCTGCTCCTCCCTGCATTGTTCATATTTGAAATAAAGAACAGGCTACAGATTGCAAGTTTATATTCTCATTTTAGCAAATCCAAATAGCATATGACAATTACATGTGCTCATTTTTTATTTTTTAATTAAGTGTGGTAATTGTTGAAAATGATATCCTGCATAGGTTGGGGGATGCTGGCTGAGGGGCTATAGGGCTGTTTGTCAGTAATAAATCTTAAGAATAATTTTGATCCTGACAACATTTACTTCTGTGATTTTACAGAGAAAACACTACTGGGTGATTTTCCTCTTTTCCACACTTTGCAGTTTTGGCCAGTTATTATTAAATGAGCTTCTCTGGGACAATTTCCTCCTGCTTGATTTATATTCACAGTATGTCATCCACAGAGATGAGTAACACATACACCTCATTTCCTCCTGCAACAGTAATAGTCATGCTGCATTTTAAGAATGCAAATATAAGGTGATGGAAAGAGAAGTCACATTAGGTGGTGAACTTATTATACATCAAGTTGACAATGCACTGTCGAATTGTATGCCTGAAACCTATGTAATCCTTGCTAACAGATGTCACCCCAATAAGTCTAACAATAAAAATGAATTTAAAAAAAAGAATGCAAATGAAAAAATATTTATAGGGCCTTTTAGCTTAACCACAAATCTTTTTATTCTAATCACAGAATAATAACAGAGTTGTCAGTAGGTGTGGCTTATTCCTTTTTGAGAAATAACTTTAACAATAGAATAAAAGGCACTCTGTTTTTTTGAGTAAGTTCAACGCTGGTGTTCTCAGAATATTTGCTCCTCTTTCAGATGCAGAAAAGTAAGGCCATCTTCTCAGAGCAGTTTGCTGTGCTAACTGCAAGCGAGAAACTGGGTACAAAATTTCTAGCATTTTAAAGTAATAAACTACATGGTTTTCTAGCATTTTCTTAGAGCTTCAGCTGTAGTGAGCAACACAGACCTTCTAGGAATTAACAACTGAAAAACATTTTTCATGAACCCTACTGTGGAATCAAAGAAAACATCATGAATTCCTGGGGCTACTTGTTGCCTTTCAAGGCAAAAAAATTTTAAGATATTTTGTGAAATGTAAGGATGAAGAATTGTCCAGTTCTGTAGTCTGCAGTATGTAGGGAAAAGATCTATTCCATGACATAAGAATCCTGATTATAAATGAATGTGACTACCATTTTAAATCTAGAGAACAGTTAGGTCTTCAATTTGAAAGGGCTTATCCACTGCAAGAATAAGTAATTAAAACAACACGAACATAGATTCTGTATCCTGGTAATATATATGAATGCTAAGATAAAGGGGGAGAAAAAAATAGAAAAAATAAACAAACAAGCACGTGGCCTGATAAGAGCAGCAGACCAGATCAGAAGCAGAGTTCTCATGCACAGTGCTAACTTCAAGAATATGACAGAACAATGTCTCCAGAGCTCTGAAAATATAGAATTATAATATAATCTCAGAATTTCATACCTGGTTAAACCATTGTTTAAGTGTGAGGGAAAAACAGATGTTCAGATACGTAGTTGCTCAAAATATATTCCCACCCATATATTTTTCTGAAAAGAAATTAATTAGAAATTATTCTGGCCAAAATTTTAAAACTGCATGAAATTAATTTTAACTCAAAAAAGGAGAGGCTTGAGGTCTCAAGAAATGAGAGAATAAAATTACAAATGTCCAGAGATGTGGTGATGTAATGTTGTTTTAATTGTAAATGTGCAGGTGACCAGAAGTGTTTTTTTTTTAAATAAAAGAATATGTGAAACAGAAGATGCTTAAGATATATAAAAATTAATATATCTGTAATTCTGTGCAAGAGAACTGGGAAATAATATCTAAAGAGTGGATTGGTGAACTCCAAAGACCCAACGTTTTGTAACACATGTTGAAAAGACCCTCATTTAGAAGACCTTCTCTCACAGTCCAATATGCTTGTATATCAACACCAGAACTGAATTGATAGTGAATCCAATGGCACAAATTATAGAGGGAAATTGTATCTTGCACCCAATGATGTCAATAGTAAAACTGTTACATCACAAGGACATTATTTATCAGCTTTTGTGTAGATTTGAATTAAACACAGAAAGGTTCTTGGTTTTGTTAGGATTTAGAATAGTTTTAACTAGAAATCTCTGAATCAGAAGCCTGATTTACAGATCAATTAATATCCTCAAATTCTTGCTTCTAACTATCACTGTATTTAATAGCCATTTATCTCACTTACTGCCCCATTCACTTATTGATTCTGGCAATGTGCATTGGGAATAGAGAACTAATAGGTTCAGGAAGGCCACACTTGCTTCAGGGCCCTTTTTCACTTCACACTCACAAGTCTTAGACTAGTCCATCTTCCAAGACAGTATGTACTCCAGGAGACCTGCCCAACATCCTCCTGTCAGAATAAATGTTTAATTCCCTTGTTTCCATGTTAAATTCCATTCACACCTCTCATGCGCATGGCTTCATGGGTGCCTTCGTGTGCTCTGACTCCTCTGTGATTCCATCCCGATGACCTGAGCTTGTTTCCTGCACAGAAATAAGACCTGTGTACCCCACACAGTACTAAAAGGAGAAGAGTCTGGGATCCAGCATGACGATGAGGACTTCATGGCAAAAGTGATATGATCCTATTTTAACTTTCAGAAGGACCATTCTTTCAGGCATGAGGTAAAATCCAGAGGTTATAGGAGTATAATTGAGAGAATATGGAAATTCCAGTTACATGACAGCAGATCCAGATTTAGAACTAGAGCAGTGTAGAAGCAATGGGGAAGTGGTCAGATGACTGCATGTAGAGGGTGGATCATGGGGAGGAATTCTCAGATAACTCTCAATCCACAGCATGAGCTTTGTAGTTGTTGGCTTTATTTGCCATAACAAAATTTCACAGACTGAGTGATAAACACAGATGACATTTATTTTATCACAGTTCTGGAGACTGTAAGTCTAAGTTTGAAATCTAGCAGAATTGTTTTCTGGTGAAGCCTCTGTCCTAGACACACATCAGTCCAAAACTCATATAAGAATGTATAAGCCTTCTTATCCAGGTCTTCTCCAAAAGCAAAGTATGGTCATGTCACGGGTTGAAAGGTGGCCCCATAAAGATATGTGTGTCCAAATCTGTGGAACCTGTGACTGTAAACTTATTTGGAAAAGGGGTCTTTGTAGATGGAATTAAGTGAAAAATATTGAGATGATGTCACCATGGATTACCTCAGTGGGCGGAAGACCAATCAATGTTCTTATGAGACAGAAGATAAGGAACAGACAGGAGAGGCCACGTGCAGGTAGAGGCAGAGATTGGAGGGATGGGCCACAGCCAAGGGAGCCAGAAACTGCCAGAAGCTGGCCAGAGTAGCTCCTCCCCAGAGGCTCCAGCAGGGACCGCCCCTGCCTTCTTTTTGCACTTACTGTACTGCCAAAGCTCCAGATGTGTGGTGCACCAAATGCAGGCCTCACACAGCAGAAGTTGCAAAGGTGCACCAGAGTCAAGGACTCAAAACAGCAAAACCACTGGCCACTCAGTCTCACCAAGGGATGAAGCTAAGGAAACATGAGAAACAAAAGTATTGAAGGTACCTAGAAATGCATCGACAAGTATGTCAGTCGTTAGATTGGTAGCAGTAGTAGCAGTTGAATATCCACCTATCTGCCTCCCCAAGGACAGAGGAAAGAAAGGTGGGACTCAGATAGTGAAAGCATAAAACAAACCCCAAGAACCACAATTACCTTACAATGCATGATGTGAAACTTGAGAAGAGAAACATAGGGGCCTCATTTATGAGGGTAAAGTTGTCTTTACTAAGAGTTTTCAATAATGGGAAGAGCCAAGACAGACTTTAATATGACCACACTGGGACTATTGAATGACTCCTGTCCCCTCCCTGCTTTGGGCAAGCCCTGGGACAAAGTAAGATGGGCAGAACTAAGTGGAATGGATAATGAGTGTTCTTAGGAAAGCAAAACTACAGGAGCATCTTTCTTTAGGTTGTTTCTCAATTGACGTTTTCAAAAGACATAAATCAAGTTAGAGAACCAATGATGACTTGGATTATTCCCAGAAGCTTTAAAATATTCAAGGCTTTCCTGGGTTTGGTCAGGGAAATGAAATGTTAGATGAGAAAGCAAGGACGCACTACATTGTTTTAAATGTCATGCTTAACTCCAAGAACTGGAAAATGCAGAAAATAAGGCTGCCCCTAGATTAAATTGGAAGATTGGCAAGTGCAGGTCGTAAGTAGTAAAGCAGTTACCTGAGAGCTAAACTCTCAGAGAAACAATCTGGAATGTTTTCATCAACATAAAGAAAACATGTGTCATTGAAAAGAGGAGTGTGTCAGCCCTGGACAGACAGAAAAATTAAAACTGAGGTAACCACAGAACAGTGCCCATTCAACAGGGCCCCGATGCCACTAGCTTCATGATTCCACAAACCCAAAGAAGGAAAACACTAGCCAACAGGCCAAGCATTGGAGGTGCTTCCCATAGCAGGCCTCTGTGAGCTTCCACTCACTACTGTGGGCTCCCTCCACCAGACTGGACTGCTATGACTCAGGCCTTGGTTTGAACTAGTAGAGAAATAGACCCCTGGTTCCCAGGGGCCATAGAAACGGAAGATCACAGCTCAGAGTGCCACCTTGTTATCACTGGGGAAGACCAGCAGGAGAGGAAGGAAGTGGAGAAACAGCACAGACAGACACAGACACACACATCCAGTCTCATAGCCTGAGCCCCAGATCAAGAGTTGCCTTTGGTCAGCACTGTCCATGCACTGGTTACATGAGCACAGATGTGTCTACTTTCACTTATCTCCAGGGCCTCTTTTTCTCCAAGAGCCTATTTCTCCTGAGGTATTGCTGAGGTAAAGCATCTGAGCCTCCAGAACTGAGGACAGAAACCACCTGACACTGACCCTATACTTCCAACCTCCCGCTTTTTTATCCCATCAATTGCTTCTAGAATAGAATTTCCACATGATCACACTGCCTCCACGAGACAAAGCAGCTGCAGTCTGCTTGCAATGCACTTACAGCTTGTTCTCCTATTCTCTCTTGGCCCTGGGAAATGCTTCTGTACTTTAAGGAAAGAAAGCAATAAATAACACTGATATAAAGAATCCAAAAGTAGCCTGCACTTACTGGGTTACATAATCAGGAATTTCACAAAAGAACAATAGAAACAGAATTCTAACAGTGATGTGTACAAATCAAAAGCAGAAAACCAATATTAAAAAAAACAAAACCATGCATTGGCTGCATAATAAATAACACACTGTGACCTGAACACATTTCCTGATAACTTTTTCATGTACCATTTACGCAGTAAAATTTACACAGGCTACTCAAACCATTCAAAATGGCTCCTATCATCAAAATCTAAAAATGTAAGACTAAGTCCATTGTTTAAACATGTCTATAAACAAATGTAAAAATATAACTTACATAAAAAATAAGGCAATTATCAGAGTCTCCACACCTTATATTCAGGACCCAGTGCCATCTCCTGTATACACGACCATCTTTGTAGTGCGTGTGCAGTGCTCCATAACTGGGACCCCTAAGAGTCCTGCCACCAGAGCAGGCTGAGGTTGGCCCCCGGCTCTCCTACTCCAGTCTTTCTCTTCTGGCTGAGACTTGTCCCCAGTTCATGACTTCTGCCAGGCACTGAAGACTAGCTATCCAAATCCACATAGAGGAGGCTATGAAGGTACCAAGATATTGTCAGTGTTCTAATAATTCATTCAGTCCAAATGTTAATAGAAGCTAATGTCTCACA